>JAMZEH010000014.1:8805000-9070000 GCA_024699665.1 Ostrea denselamellosa
ATATATATATATATATATATATATATAGTATGTGGCCAATGCATTAATTACGTTTAAGTTAAGCATAGCACTTACCAATAAAATGTCAATGTTTGTTTTATTACATGGTTGAAGAAGCAGCTCTAGAGACTATGAAACGATATCTGGTTTACAACTAAATTGTAAGACCTAAAATGAAAGTGGTTAAAAACATGAGTTTCTGTTGCTTTTTAAAAAAAAAAAAATTATGCGTGAATACGTCAAAACATTGAAACATACAACTAGAGCTTCTATTCATAGTAAATGCAATTTTTGTTCAGTAGTAGTAAATTTGACATTTGCACAAATATGAATGCGTTGAGAGAGAATAAATGCACTGGATGAATATTGCTTGAAAAATGTTAATCCCTAATAGTAAAATTTTCAGAAAAGTTTATAATGTGGGAAATACACATTCGTTTGCATTTTTACGAATTGTATATAAATTATCCATCTCTATGTAAAATTTACACTTTTCGTCTCGACAAGACGCATGCTTCCTTACTTTTCTTATGTTGTCTGTATAACAGATATGGTCGCTGGGGCAGATATCAGACACTGCAAGCCGCCATCATGTTCTTTCATATATGGCAAACTGGTTTTCAGCTACTGATTGGAGTTTTCATCGGTAAGATATTTAGGAATTGATATATAGCGTCTCATATCCCTCGATAACTAGTCCTCGAATACTTAGCTTCCTAACGAGGTGTCTGACTAACTGAACAGGCGAACAGAAGTGAACTGGTCATCTAGATTAATATGTCTCGATAAATCATTCTTTTTAATTAATCATAATTTTGTTTCACCAAACGTTCGTCTGTCACATTGCTTGATAACCCAAACTCTCGGAAAATTTGAAACATATCAACTTCTTCACCAACAAAGAAGACAAAGCAATCCCGTGGGGATACGGGTGAAAATAGGTCCTCAGTACCCCCTTGTCGTAAGAGGCGAATAAATGGGGTGCTTGCGCCTTTGAGCAGTGAGGGATCTTTATCGTTATTTTCCCCGAGTTGGTGGGTATTTTGAATGGCAGCACACAACTTATTAAATTTTGAAGCGATCTTTTCTCGAGAAAGCAAAAAAAAAGAAGAAAGATAGTAGGGCGTGTTTTTAGAAGTTTTCGATATCCGAATTTTCTTTTCTAATACATTACTGGACGTTACATGTGTATAAATTACGATTTGTACATATATCATGCATATGTATTACAAAAACAAGAAATGTACAAATGAATTGGTCTACGAGTTTAAAAAAAAACATATGCATGATTCTAACTTACCTTTATACATTGTAAAATACTCAACTCATTCTGAAATACAGCCATGGAAATTGCTAAAGCCTGAAGTAGACACTTCGCTGTCTGAATACAAGAAATTGGAAACAAACTCCGAACTTTTGAAGCAAAAACTGTCTGACTTAGAACAGTCTAAACATCTACACTTGAGATCTATACAGACGACTCAAATACAAACGACGATTTCTCTGCAAAATTCCAGAATGAAGCAACAATTTATACCGCCGAAGCAAAGACTATTCAACTTGCTTTTGAGTATGTCAAGAATTTTAAAGAAACATCATATTACTATATTCTAGACGCCCTATCTTGTTTACAGTCAATAAACAACATGGATATTATCATCCAAGCCAACATTATTTTCTAGTTAAACAAGGTAAAATAATTGACTTATGTTGAATTCTAAGTCACGTTAGTATCTATTGCTACACTAAAGTGGACAGTGACAAACATTGCTCTTCGGTATGATATTGTACATTTTAAATTTCCCTTCATTGAACTAAATTATTTTATAAAACTATATGTAAACTCTCTTTGGCAAATCTATTGGAATTTATTTCTGTAATACAAGTAAACTGTATTCAGAACAAAGTAAATAAAACGTGGAACTTTGTACAGAAACGCCAGGACGAAGTGATTACGTCGGTCATTCCATTCTGATACATTCCTACCTACTTAACATAGAAAAGGCTAATATAACGAACAGTACTCAATCTCGTAATTCGTGTAGCAAAACAATTAAGAGAAATGGGCAAACAGGGAGCTCTGGACAAACCAAAGGTGGGATCAGGTGTCTAGGAGGAATAAGCATCCCCTGTCAACTGTAACACCTGCCATGAACCCTATATCTTGATCAGGTAAACGAAGTAATTCGCGTCGCCGGATAGCTGAAAAATTGCTCAGGCGACTATAAATAAAAAAACCAAAACAAAACAAGTAATTCGCAGTCAGAATCAGTGTGTCAAGAACGCCCTAACAATTGATATGAAACACGTCAGACAGCATTTGACCTAAAGGATGGTTGTACTGGTAGACTAGATCGTTATAACGACCATAGAATTAGGTAGATGCTGACGTTAGACAAAACTGTAGAAACCCCTTTAACGTGGCGTGTCGAATCAGTCGGGAGATAAGTTTCAACATATAACTTCCTTACATTTGAAATTGGGAAAAATAGATAGCTAATGTTTTTGAGGGGAAACAGACGAATATCGGTGGCATTTTGGCCCCAAAAATTCACTACCACTTCTGGCATATGTAGTGGCACAATACCTTTGAAGTTTCCCCTTCACAGCAGTTAATATTTTCGTGAGGAGCAAAGATAGGGGCATGGTAGAACATTTACTGGATCCAGCAATATCTTGTAACTGTCCATTAACCGTACGTTACATCCATTAAGAATGTACTGATTTCTGGCCCGTACGAGATAGAATTTTTAATAATGTGCAATTATTGCAGGAACTTTTGACAAATATGAGTAATCACATAATTTTAAAATATTTATAAGAATGCAATTTTGTAAGAAAATCTGCATACTTGTATAATACAACTGCTTTTAATGTCCCTCGGATGGAACATTAAAGGATACCCCGTGCCAACAATCACAACCTCCATGGCACGTTAAACATCGTTTCTCGTGCTTTCGAAAAAAAAAAAAGAACCGCCAAAACCTTTAAAAACCCTTCAAAATCATTCACATTTCATTTTGTTAACTGCCGTAAAATGGATATATTGCCAAAATGGCACCAAACTGAAATCAGTCAACCAATGTACTCATGAAGTGCAAGGAAACCATTAAATTGAATGCTTTGTTTTTCAGGATACAGGCCAGATTTCCGATGTGCAGCTTCGGAGTTGGAAAACAAATATCTTACGAATGATTCTGTTTACGTGACATATGAAAAATGCCACATCAACATATTCCACAACGACACAAGTGATCCCATTCCTAAGTTAATAGCAATGAAAAAATGTACTAACGGTTACCAGTATCATCTGGACAAAGATAGTACCATTGTCACACAAGTAAGGGACATCCCTTGGATATAAATTTATAATTAACCTGTTATCTCTATTTTTAGACTATGAAAAAACATAGGATAGTACATTGAAATTCGGTATCTTATAAGATTTTCACAATATTGGTCTTCAAGGGCATTTGCCAATCTTTATTAAGAATATTTTAAGTAATAAAAATTTCAATGTAGCCTACGTTTTCAAACAATCTGAATAAAAAATGGACATGCCACAAAGAAGTATTTTATCGGTTACATTATTTAGAATCAAAACCAATAGTCTAGCTCAAGTACTTCAAACCATTTTCATTGAAGTGTATATCTTGATGACTTTGGTCTCCATTATGAATCTAAATAATCCATTGAAGGAAAACTACAGCTATGTCTATGCAAAATCCAAAAATGGGTCTGATTTAAATGATTTGAATTTCTCAGAACTAAAATCACCACAAGCACTTTTGTTCTGAAGGGAAGCCCCACGATAATCCGCATTTGCAATTAAATGATACAACAGTTAAAGAGGTCAAGTTCTTAGATGTCATTTTCACGATAAAGTTTCTTTTACTCCACTAAAAGCTATGCTCAAATAAAAATGTAAAAAAGCGCTTAATGTAATCTGTGTTGCTATCTTTATCCTCAAACACAAAATGGTGAGCACATAATACTCATTTACATCGCCTAATCAAGTCTAAACTAAACTACGGCTGTATGGTATATCGAGGGGCAAGCTCTCGATTCCAAACACCATCAAGGACGTCGTCTATGCAGGGGAGCTTTTCGAACCTCTTCTGTAGATGGTATATATGTTGAGGGAAACGAACCACCTCTCAATTTACGTAGAATAAAACTTACCTTACGAAACATAGTTAATTAAAAACCTAATACTGACAACCCTGCACTTCAATGTGCTCTCCATCTGTAGTTTAAAACTTATATGACAAAAAAATGTATAAAATCAATTGTTCTACGATTTAAAAACATATACATGATCCTAGATTAATTTTGGACTTGCAAAACCCTTGAGTCATTATGAAATACCGCTATAAAATTTGAGAACTCGAAGTAGATACAAGGAATCTTCTGAAACAATTTCCAATTGAGATTTATACAGATGGTTCAAAATATAGTAACTGATGCTGCAATAATCACAAACAATGTTTTCTCTTCACAACTCCTGAATGAAGTAACAATTTATACTGCTAAAGCAAAGGCTATTCAGCTTCCTTTTGAGTATATTAAAATTTCTAATTACAAATGTAAATACTATATTCTCAGACCCCCTATCTTATTTACTATCTTATTAAATATTGACCATCTACATATTTTAGATATTTTGAGCAAGCAGTATAAGGCAAAATACTAGTAGTTGACTTCTGCTGGATTCCAAGGCAAATGCAAGCTATACATACTAATTACTATGTTTACTTGGTTATGATCTAGGGCTCACGGTGGGTGTGACCAGTCAAAAAGGGATGAGTACTCCTCTTAGGCACCTGCTCCATTTATGTAAAAATACCGAAAACAGTGGCAAAACGTCATGTTTGAGATATAAAAATTCCAGTTCTACGTAACATTGATCAAATTGAGAGCATTAATAGTGTTTCATTGACAGTTTTGCATAAAATACACTTTGTTTTGAAATAATACCCTTATCATATGTAGTTCTTTACTCTTAAAAATATCGCACTTCATAGGGAATGACATTTATTTGACTGTAATTGCATGAATTTTTTCTTTAGTAGGACAAAATAATCCTGTTATTTTTTCTTCAATGCTATATAGCAAGTATTCTGTTTATCATCCGACTTAATCCCTGTGTAATGCTCCCACTTATTCAAATATATGACTGGCATTCCATTGTATTTATCTTAACCTCTCTCCAGTTTGATCTTGTCTGTGATCGAGCGAATTTGGCGGAACTGCTGCAGACACTGGTAATGGCGGGACAACTTGTGGGAGCCGCATGCGCATCTTCACTCAGTGATAGATATGGAAGAAAAATCGTTCATCTCAGCTGTAACTTCTTGATCCTGATCTTGGGCATTGGTGTGGCCTTTGTATCAAACTATACAGTACTGGCAGTGATGAAATTCATTCTCGGAGTGTTGCAACAGGTTTTACTTCATGTACTTCTTAGTGTTATACTTAATCAATTTCTAAATCTGGGCTTACAAAAAACATTCATATTTTGTTACATTTCTCAGGGTGTTGTAATGTCCGGTGTGGTCTTTACGCTAGAGCTCTTTCCAGAGCAGACCCGCTATTGCAGTGAACTACTCGGCTCATTTACTTGGACATCAGGCCTGGTCGTTATGTCTGCTATTGCTTTTCTTTTGCGTCATTACTCTTGGAGTCATCTACAGATTGTATTGTCTTGTTTTTCACTGCTGAGTTTAGTCCAGTATTGGTAAGTTACCGCTGTAAATGACTATTGTAGTCGTGGGGGCCAATTTTATAGTTTCGTTGGGCTGTACGTTTGCAAATTGAAGCATTATATGAATTGCATATTTAGTTGTAGTTTAATTTCATGGTGTGTACCCACGAAATCCACAAAATAGCTCTTCCCCTCCGAAATCCAATGATTTCACGATAACTATATTTGCAAGTAGTAAATTAATCAAAGACGGAAATATGTAATAAGTATTACTTTAATGACGTCATCATCTTCATTATATCCTCGCAATTCATTCAGAGAGGGAATATAGTGACAAGAGACTCTCTCCTTCTCTCTCTCTCTCTCTCTCTCTCTCTCTCTCTCTCTCTCTCTCTCTCTCTCTCTCTCTCTGTGTGTAAACACTTTGCAGGTCACATTTTTGCTCGATTAATTTCATACTACACATGTAGCTTTGTTATCCAGAGAAGTTGGACCTTATTGATTTTGTGTCCAAAGGTCATAAAAGAAAAAGCTTATTACGAGAAAATGTCCCGCTTTACGGTACCCTTGTTTATACAGTTGTCACAGCAGTATCGGATGGCTTTGCTTTCAAACGGTGTCTTATATAACAAAAATGTAATTGTGTAGAAATGTTGTGTGTTTGGTAAATCTCAAAAATCTGGAAATATTACTCAGGAATTTCGTTTTAAGGAGCATAACTCTGCTATTCCCGTTGAAGATATATCCGGCAGTAACAAAGATATTGAGAGTTGGACAGAAAATATAACTTTGGACAATTTATTCTCCTGTATGCACTAAAAAGGAAAATTAACGTTATAGAAACTGTTAAAACAAGAAAGCCGCATTCTCCAAATATTCAGAGTTTTATTGAGTTGGTTTTTCGGACAATAAAATTCCTCTTGGCAGCTTTAAAGTATTTTAAAGTTGAATACTATCAACTTCATAAATTAGACATTGAGTTTAAAGAATACATGGCAAAGAGGCCGCATACTGGTATTTATAAAAGTATATATGAAAGAAAATGATTCAAAATTTCATTTTTTTACATTGTAAACGAAAACATTTGTACAATGTATTCTTTATCGTATCTTAAAAGTTCATATATAGAGTTCGCTTCTTAAACGGGAGGTCGTGAGTTCGAGTTCCGCTCGTGTCATGGCCTTGTCAAACCTAATACGAAAGAATAGGTAGTATTTGCTCCTTGGCCAAAGCTCGGCATTTAGAAGTGAAATCACGTGTCTTTGGATATGACCTTAAAAACGGTTGACACGTTAAAGAACCCTTACTGCTACGGTCATGAGCGCAAAGCATACGAGTATGTCTAAATGTGTGGTACTTCATCTACCTCTGGTGACCTCTTAATATGAGTGAACAATTCTTGACGGAACGGAAAATATCCAACCTACCATCCAACTTAATCATTTTATGATTTGTAATTTAAAAAAACCCAGTTATAGTAAATCAGGATATTTATACAAATCGTAAAATAGAAATGCAAGAGTCCACATTTGCAGCTGTTGTAAATTGATTGCATCTTCATCCACCCTCAATGGAAATACTACATATGTATACTGAATGAAAAGATATATTTCCAAGAGAATGCCAATATGAAATAATCGTGTGCTTGTTCATTAAATAAATTTTACTGTGTGTATTTACCAACTGTGGTGTGGTAGTAAAGTTTCTTAAAATCATTCCTGTACTTCAGGCAGATATGGCACACATACTTGACAATATATACAGATGACCACTTCAAGTGAAATATGACGAAATGCTATTATACATTGTTGCTTTTTCAAGAAAGTAGCATTTATTCAACGAGGACACATGGTACTAAATATACAAAGTTTAAGAAGCTTTGAAAGACGAAAAAAATACTGTTATTGATTTTAGCACTAAAGATTATCAAACTGAGTCTTTGTCAATTCCAATGTATTGTACATTTGAAATACGTCCCAAGTGAAGAAAAGGTGAAAATTAACGAACAGCTTTCAATCTCATAACTCCTATAAGGAATACAAAATTAAAAGTTGGGCAAACACGGGCCCCTAAATCAGTCAGAAGTGGTATCAGGTGTCTGCGAGGAGTAAGCACCCTCTGCAGTCCGGTCACACTTACCGTGAACCCTATATCTTGATCAGGTAAACGGATTGATCCATAGTCAAAATCCGTGTGTTGAAAGAACGGCCTGAACTTGGTATGAAACGCATCAGACAGTATTTGCCCCAATGACAGATTGTTTTGGCAAATTAGATCGTTATAAAAGATGGTTTGGCTACTGCATAAAATGTACAAGTAGTTCTGGAAACCAGGTTTTATTAGAGAAAAATAGTTTATTTTACCACATTGGCCCCCAGGGTAAGATTAATATTTTCAAATCTACAGGACACGTTCAAAAATATTAATTGACTACTGCACAAGATGAAAGAGGAGATTTAGAAAGAAGAATGTGTGACAGACGGACGGATTGACCAGGGTAACTGCAACTTTCTTTAAAAGGTACGTGCATGATAAATATGATCGAATTCTTTAAGAACTTAAAACCGCTTGGTCCCTTAAAATTATTAGTTACTACCGGAAATCCGATACTGTCGTTACAACTGTAGTAACTGATTTTCCAAAACACCAGGTAAGAATAGTGGAAAGATGAAATTATACAAATTTTCTTTGTTAAAAAATCGCATTAATTATGTATTAATTTTATCCAATCAAAATAGTGTACTTTTGGGATTACTGCAATTTTAGGATTCAAGATGAATCATTACGGTGGCTAGTTGTCAACGGCAAACAGAAAGAAGTTGAAAGAATAGTAAAGAAAGTAGCAAAGTGGAATAAATTAAATTACGAGGATCTAAGGAGGATTGTGAAGAAAAGTCTGGCATCCAAGCAAAAGGACCACGAGGAGATTAGTGATAAACTGCTGGAAAAAGCTCACGTGTCCGACACGTTTAGTGTGGAGAAATATTCCATAATTACCATCTTTAAACACAAATCCATATTTGTCATTACCATGATGATGTGCTTCACATGGTATATATTATTTTTAAGTTCATAAGTCTGCTCTCTCTCTCTCTCTCTCTCTCTCTCTCTCTCATTAAATGTACTGTGAAATCATCTGTTGATTATTTTTACATCCGAACTGCGTGTGAAAAATATCATAATGAAACTTGAGAAAATTTAGTAAAACTTCTTTACATTTAATTTTGGAAATCTTCCGAAGATTGGAAATGAAAACGCTAAAACTTTAATAAACGCAATGTTTCTTTTTTCTTTCCTGTTCTTTTACCGATCATTGTGAACAGTGATTATTAATCTATAATTAATCATATTGTGATTCTAAATATTCTTTTCCCTTTTCAGGGTGACCAACACTGTTACATACTTTGGATTGACCTTGACCTCTACTTCTCTGGCGGGAAATCGATTTCTGAACTTTTTCTTGATGACCTGCGTAGAATACATATCGCTTGTATTAGAATACTTTACGCTTAGCCAGTAAGAATGTGTATCGATGAGAGGTCATTGGAGTGATGATTTTCCATAATTATTCTGCTTTTCCATAATTATATATATATATATATATATATATATATATATATTTCGACGTTTGCATTGAACTATTCTAGTCTAACTAATCGGTAACTAAATTCTATAGTATCTGGAACGTGTTCATTAATATATACACGCTTCCAAATAAGCATATCACATTTTGGGATTGAAATTTTACTTTACCTACATCGCCATACAAACTGATTCATTTCCAGACGGCAATGAAATCTGTAACAAAGCTGTAACGTCGGACCCCGGAACTAAACTTGCTTTCGGCGTAAACGATCAAAAGCAAATGTTTGGTCTTGAGGTCCAACAAATCACGTGATGCCCTTTAACCAGGTCAAAAAGTACATTACTTTTAATTCATCATTCCTGTACATGTAGAATAATTGTTTTGGGTAACAATGGACCTAGTTGCATTGTCTCGAATTTATAAAATACATTGATGCTAATAGATGATGTGAAAGATTCAAGAGAGAATGTCACTCTTAATATCTTACCGTTGTCATTTCTGATATATTGTGGTACTTCTAACAGCAACTTGTTAATCGCTACATGTAACATTTCACGTTGATGTCCTGAAACACTAATGAAACCTGCTTCTGACATTATAGTCTAGGTAGACGAACCACTGTAATTATTTTCCACACTGTAACAGGAACATCATTGGCACTTGCGACTCTTTTGAATTACTTTTCAGGTAATTTACTTACATGTGCTTCCTTTCTGTTTCTGTTTCTGTTATATATGATCAGTTACATCGTTCTAATTTGTTGATACACGATCTGGTCGTACAAATATTCCAGATGGAGATGAAACACTTGTCATGCTTTCAATTGTTGCCACTTTTATTGGGAAAATGTCTGTGACAGGATCTTTTAGTGTTTTATTTCTCTTCACTCCGGAACTGTTCCCCACCAACCTGAGGTAAATAAACAAAGATAACTGCAACGAAATATCTATTATTTAACCGTTCTGTCGTTTTTGTTACAGTAAAGTACATGTACATTCATAGCTAACTTTTCTTTCAGGAATGTTGGTATTGGGATGTGTTCAACACTGTCCAGAATTGGTGCAATGGTGTCTCCTTTTGCTGGCACTTTGGTAATTTCCTCTAACCAAGTTCATTTATATTTTCATAATGCTATATTGTCAGATATCTTTTTAAAAACGTTCTCATTTCTTTTTATAGGCAAGAGCTATACCTTGGGCCCCTGGGACAATATTTGCATCCATGTGTTTTATCGTAACGATACTTATGTTGTATTTACCTGAAACTCGTGGTATGGATCTACCTCAGACACTAGAAGACGTGAAGGTGTGGTACGCAGAAAACAGTGGAATCCGACTGCGTAAAGGGCGTTATAAACAAAGCCTAAAAGATGAGGGAATTTGTATTGCAGTGGAATCTAAATCATTAGATGAGAAGCCGTAGAAATTAAATTGTACTTTCCGTGGATTTTGTAACAAAAATGCACATGTTCATAGATCATCATAAAGATTTACATAGCTATAGAGTATGATGTCAATTCAGTATTTATACGAAGATACATTTATATTTTCGTTAAGAACGTTTCATGAGAATGTTGTGAATATTTTTATATCGTTATATCCAGATTTTGTGAAATTTTGATTATACTGTATAAGGAAAATTGCAATTTTCTGACGTTGATATATGATTCTGTTTATGTATGTCTCGTATCTTAAAACGTGAAATGACCTATATATTTTATTTGATAAATTATTATTATTCTAATAAATGGAAATAATGCGAATATGGAGGTATCTAAAGTTGATGATATATCGCAAACGCGGGGAAGAATGAGATATACATTTATAAAATATTTCTCACAGGTAAAATAAAAAGGTATATGCCAGGCTCTTTCGGTGGAATTCCATGCATTTCGTTTGATTCCAAGCAAACGTCTTCTTACCAGTCATACATAACTTTTAAGTTTTCTTTCGTTTTACTTCTGCTTCGGTTATTTTTCACGTTTTCTGACATTTCTTCGGACATAAAAAGGTTTATATTTACTACTTCAACTTTCACATTTCTGTTCCACTGGCTCAAAGTTACCGAGTTTAAAAAGGTTTATATTCACTACTTCAACTTTCACATTTCTGTTCCACTGGCTCAAAGTTACCGAGTTTAAAGCTGTATTGTCCGATGTTTATCTATTATTTTTTGTATAGAATTACTTTAAAGTAAATGAATTAGTTTTTAAAGTTATTAACTTTGCTTGAAAACATTTGCATGTAAAAGAAAACATTGAAATTACCATTTAAAAGGTAAATATTAGAAGGAACCCATTAAATACATTTGCCGCTCGTAAGTCTGGTGGGAATCTATAACTAGCCCCACGTGCGTGAGGGGAATCCCAAGATGATGTATGTAACTCGGACGCAATTGTTTGTAAGAGCGTAAAACAGCGAATTGCAAGAGGGATTTGATATTTTTATTTCTCCTAAACTTAAGGCACGGTATTGTAGCAACGAAATACACAGCTTTACACAAATAAGATCACCGATTTGGAAGTCTTAACTGGACACGTTTTGCATTCAAAATGGGCGAGTGACAGTTGTTTGTAAATATTGATTTAAAACCAAATAATTCTGGTTAAAGTATGTGAAATAATGTATGTCATGTCGAACGGCATAAATAAATACGTACATGCTATGCAAGAGTGTTTCACAAGGTGAATGTTTTGGAGATAATAGGACAGTAATCGAGTAAGTTATACGGGGTATTTCAAGGTTAGTGAACCTTTCGCTAATCAAACTGTTCGTATGTCCAGCGCTCGGGGCTAGTGTTACAATTGTGCCATGCCAAAATTCAACTAAAATCATCACCAACGTCAAGCCTGAATGGTTCATCACATCATCTCAAGATATCATAATACTATATCGAGCAAAGGCTCGTAGAACCATAAATAAAAGTAAACGAAAATCTTGAAAATCATTTGTTTTGAGTCTAATTCGCATATTGTTATAAATAAGAGTTGGAATGCGACATTGAAGAACAATAGACATCTCTCTCTCTCTCATCATGGTGATCAAATGTTCCTTGAGCTTACGGTTCATTTTGCCTACAAGGTCCGGACAGACGGACGTCGTCATACCATAATACACCCTGTCTTTGACGGGCGTACAAAACCTATACGTAAATTCTTAACAAATCTATTGAGGTTTCGGTGACACAAGTAAACTTTATTCTATTCAAAAGAAAGTAACCAAACCGTGCGTACCCAATCTCAATAATTGGGTGTAAATAAAAGGGGAAATGGGAAGAGAAGTGAAACAGGACTTGTAGAATATTATTATTTTCATTTATTTGTGTTATTTTTATTTATTTATTTTTTGGAATATTAATATGTGAGGTTTTATTGTTCTCAACTTTTTCAACATTTCTGTAAGCTTATTTCGAACATTGATTATTCCCTGTGAATAAAGAGCTATGAAATCTCCATTACCAATCTACCCTTGACTTACAAATACTACAAAGAGACATAAATAGTAACTGTGTCAATATATTCTATTTTGTAAGGGACTTTCAGAAATTGCCTCATCCCTGAATTGGACTGTTGCCGATACATGTACTTCAGATTATTTAATTTCTAGTGACAGTTCAAATAAACAGCCCAAGCACCTGTTCACGAAACCAAAATTCAATTGATGTAAGCATACTCCTACGAAACATGTTATATTTAATAGACAAAGAATAAAGCTGAATTTTGCCCAAAGTTTACTCATTTACACAGAGTCAAGAAGAAATCTACCATGTAAACGAAATAAAACACATTGATGAGCCTTTCAAATATTGTCCCTCTTGTAATGAACATTACAGAATTCAACAACTTTTATTTCAAGATTATGAACATATTCAAAATATCTCTCATATAAAATTAACGTTCAGTTCATCAACACTATGGTTGGTACAATTTAATTTTTTAATTATTACTGATATCAATTAATATATTTGGCTTTAGTGTACTTTTATATTAAACATCCTATACAAATAACTTTAAAACCTTTGATATTGAATTTTCTTTGGGTGCATAAGATGTTTCCGAATATATAGTGTATTTTGTATTAATAAGAAAGATATTTATCAATCGTTAGTAATCTAATGAAAATTAATCGGTAATTTTCTTTGGATGGGAAATGTACGTTACAAGATGCATAAAGTATTGAATTGAAGATTTTAAACAAATAGCAGTAAAAATATCAATTGAAACTTATTTGAAACATATTAAAAGTTGTACTCAGAGTATACAATTTCAGGAAATGTCCGTTACCTGGAATACATAACTAAAAATTACCAAGCTTTCCAAAACTCGTTATCGATCTTCTAAACTTTCCTGGAGGCTGTGGTTCGAGCTAGGATTCAATTCATAGAGAGTTTCGTAAAATGCGGTAACGAACATTAATGTAACGAACATTTTGAAACCATGCAACCATTCCATTAGCTTCCTTAAAAATTAAAACGGGAATATATATCAACGGCAATTTTTGGTGGCAGCAAGTATGTTCATATATTCGTAGAGGATCTCAAACAATGGATGCATACATTTTCTCATAGTTGGCAATGGTGAGCATTGCAGTCTTAAATCTACGCTCAAGACCTTTTTTTTGGTTTGTACAGCGAGACACCTAGATGAAAATAATTATGATCAATATTTTGACATTAATCGATACAAAACAGCCTACCGATGTCTTAATTCAGCTTTTCTACATTGTACATTTTAAAGAAATAATTTACAACTCAGCAGAAAGAATATAAACATATTTTCATTTGCAATTTGCGAATGCTGAACCATGTAACCATTGGATTACAGGTTAGAATTCCAAATCTGATAACAATAATAATAATAAGAAGAAGAAAAACCCCACTGAAATGACATAAGTCAATAGTTACGAACATCCTTATCAAGGTTGGTTGGTTGTTTATTGTTTAAAGTTGTATGATCCGAATTTCGACAAATTTTGTTCACCTTGTAAAAACACTGTTAAATTATTGCATGTACGTGTTCATGAGACTGTACGATATGGCATACATTATTTCACCTGTTTTGACCAGAATTATTTGGTTTTAAATCGGTGTTTAGAAACAACCATCACTCTTTACAGAAATGTACCTCACTATACGACGCCACAATAAAATAAAATGTCCCGACGGACAGGTTTATAGTCGTATCGAAGGAGAATGTGATAATGAAAAATGATTAATCTCGTAAAGAATACAAAATTAAGAGCAGAAAAAACACGGACCCCTAGGCATGCCAGAGGTAGTATCATGTGCATAGGAAGAATGAGCATTCTCTAATGTCAGAGAATTCTACTGAGAATTATACATGTAGCCAATCATTAAGTTTTGATACAAGTTCATCAATTGCCTCACCGTGGGTTATTATGTTGTAGTTGACTGCAATTGATGGAAAATAACAAATGTTAAAGCTACAGATCAGAAAATTTAAAACGTTGGGAAATGCGATATCTTTTAATAAGGGACACAACTCGCGCGAAGCATTGATATATATCTTCCTTTAAGAATTGGAGAAAAGCTAACAGTATTTCTAACTTACACTTATTGACGATATCGCCGTGAAGATTTTCACGTATTCTGACTACGCCATACATACAACATTTAGAGGATTTTACCTTACACGTAAATGTTTCAAAGCCCCTCTAATATCTAAATACACTTACTAAAAATATACAAATAACTTTAAAACCTTTGATATTGAATTTTCTTTGGGTGCATAAGATGTTTCCGAATATATAGTGTATTTTGTATTAATAAGAAAGATATTTATCAATCGTTAGTAATCTAATGAAAATTAATCGGTAATTTTCTTTGGATGGGAAATGTACGTTACAAGATGCATAAAGTGTTGAATTGAAGATTTTAAACAAATAGCAGTAAAAATATCAATTGAAACTTATTTGAAACATATTAAAAGTTGTACTCAGAGTATACAATTTCAGAAAATGTCCGTTACCTGGAATACATAACTAAAAATTACCAAGCTTTCCAAAACTCGTTATCGATCTTCTAAACTTTCCTGGAGGCTGTGGTTCGAGCTAGGATTCAATTCATAGAGAGTTTCGTAAAATGCGGTAACGAACATTAATGTAACGAACATTTTGAAACCATGCAACCATTCCATTAGCTTCCTTAAAAATTAAAACGGGAATATATATCAACGGCAATTTTTGGTGGCAGCAAGTATGTTCATATATTCGTAGAGGATCTCAAACAATGGATGCATACATCTTCTCATAGTTGGCAATGGTGAGCATTACAGTCTTAAATCTACGCTCAAGACCTTTTTTTTTTGGTTTGTACAGCGAGACACCTAGATGAAAATAATTATGATCAATATTTTGACATTAATCGATACAAAACAGCCTACCGATGTCTTAATTCAGCTTTTCTACATTGTACATTTTAAAGAAATAATTTACAACTCAGCAGAAAGAATATAAACATATTTTCATTTGCAATTTGCGAATGCTGAACCACGTAACCATTGGATTACGGGTTAGAATTCCAAATCTGATAACAATAATAATAATAAGAAGAAGAAAAACCCCACTGAAATGACATAAGTCAATAGTTACGAACATCCTTATCAAGGTTGGTTGGTTGTTTATTGTTTAAAGTTGTATGATCCGAATTTCGACAAATTTTGTTCACCTTGTAAAAACACTGTTAAATTATTGCATGTACGTGTTCATGAGACTGTACGATATGGCATACATTATTTCACCTGTTTTGACCAGAATTATTTGGTTTTAAATCGGTGTTTAGAAACAACCATCACTCTTTACAGAAATGTACCTCACTATACGACGCCACAATAAAATAAAATGTCCCGACGGACAGGTTTATAGTCGTATCGAAGGAGAATGTGATAATGAAAAATGATTAATCTCGTAAAGAATACAAAATTAAGAGCAGAAAAAACACGGACCCCTAGGCATGCCAGAGGTAGTATCATGTGCATAGGAAGAATGAGCATTCTCTAATGTCAGAGAATTCTACTGAGAATTATACATGTAGCCAATCATTAAGTTTTGATACAAGTTCATCAATTGCCTCACCGTGGGTTATTATGTTGTAGTTGACTGCAATTGATGGAAAATAACAAATGTTAAAGCTACAGATCAGAAAATTTAAAACGTTGGGAAATGCGATATCTTTTAATAAGGGACACAACTCGCGCGAAGCATTGATATATATCTTCCTTTAAGAATTGGAGAAAAGCTAACAGTATTTCTAACTTACACTTATTGACGATATCGCCGTGAAGATTTTCACGTATTCTGACTACGCCATACATACAACATTTAGAGGATTTTACCTTACACGTAAATGTTTCAAAGCCCCTCTAATATCTAAATACACTTACTAAAAATATACAAATAACTTTAAAACCTTTGATATTGAATTTTCTTTGGGTGCATAAGATGTTTCCGAATATATAGTGTATTTTGTATTAATAAGAAAGATATTTATCAATCGTTAGTAATCTAATGAAAATTAATCGGTAATTTTCTTTGGATGGGAAATGTACGTTACAAGATGCATAAAGTGTTGAATTGAAGATTTTAAACAAATAGCAGTAAAAATATCAATTGAAACTTATTTGAAACATATTAAAAGTTGTACTCAGAGTATACAATTTCAGGAAATGTCCGTTACCTGGAATACATAACTAAAAATTACCAAGCTTTCCAAAACTCGTTATCGATCTTCTAAACTTTCCTGGAGGCTGTGGTTCGAGCTAGGATTCAATTCATAGAGAGTTTCGTAAAATGCGGTAACGAACATTAATGTAACGAACATTTTGAAACCATGCAACCATTCCATTAGCTTCCTTAAAAATTAAAACGGGAATATATATCAACGGCAATTTTTGGTGGCAGCAAGTATGTTCATATATTCGTAGAGGATCTCAAACAATGGATGCATACATCTTCTCATAGTTGGCAATGGTGAGCATTACAGTCTTAAATCTACGCTCAAGACCTTTTTTTTTGGTTTGTACAGCGAGACACCTAGATGAAAATAATTATGATCAATATTTTGACATTAATCGATACAAAACAGCCTACCGATGTCTTAATTCAGCTTTTCTACATTGTACATTTTAAAGAAATAATTTACAACTCAGCAGAAAGAATATAAACATATTTTCATTTGCAATTTGCGAATGCTGAACCACGTAACCATTGGATTACAGGTTAGAATTCCAAATCTGATAACAATAATAATAATAATAAGAAGAAAAACCCCACTGAAATGACATAAGTCAATAGTTACGAACATCCTTATCAAGGTTGGTTGGTTGTTTATTGTTTAAAGTTGTATGATCCGAATTTCGACAAATTTTGTTCACCTTGTAAAAACACTGTTAAATTATTGCATGTACGTGTTCATGAGACTGTACGATATGGCATACATTATTTCACCTGTTTTGACCAGAATTATTTGGTTTTAAATCGGTGTTTAGAAACAACCATCACTCTTTACAGAAATGTACCTCACTATACGACGCCACAATAAAATAAAATGTCCCGACGGACAGGTTTATAGTCGTATCGAAGGAGAATGTGATAATGAAAAATGATTAATCTCGTAAAGAATACAAAATTAAGAGCAGAAAAAACACGGACCCCTAGGCATGCCAGAGGTAGTATCATGTGCATAGGAAGAATGAGCATTCTCTAATGTCAGAGAATTCTACTGAGAATTATACATGTAGCCAATCATTAAGTTTTGATACAAGTTCATCAATTGCCTCACCGTGGGTTATTATGTTGTAGTTGACTGCAATTGATGGAAAATAACAAATGTTAAAGCTACAGATCAGAAAATTTAAAACGTTGGGAAATGCGATATCTTTTAATAAGGGACACAACTCGCGCGAAGCATTGATATATATCTTCCTTTAAGAATTGGAGAAAAGCTAACAGTATTTCTAACTTACACTTATTGACGATATCGCCGTGAAGATTTTCACGTATTCTGACTACGCCATACATACAACATTTAGAGGATTTTACCTTACACGTAAATGTTTCAAAGCCCCTCTAATATCTAAATACACTTACTAAAAATATTCACTTTCATTCACATGTCGATTCGACCAATTTTCAAAAATCTTCTCTACAAACTCACATGTGTAAGAAAAACTGAATGTGTAATGTTGTAGAGCAGGGAGGCCTCTACCAAAATGGTAAATTTCTCGACCCCTGGGTAGAGGTTCTGACTCCAAGGCGGGGCCAAACTTGGTATATTTAGTGTATATGCATAAAACATTAAAATAATATCTTTTTTAATACTATTAAAACTAAATTGAAATTAAATGGATATTTAAAAGGAGTAAATAGTCCTCGCCAAAATTGTAAATTTCATGATCCCAGGGGGTAAACGTTTGGTACCATGATGGAAGTCAAAATTATCATAGTGATTTTTCTCTTTATCATTTGAAAGACTTCTTGAAGTTTGCTGATATGGTGATATGGTGTACAAAGTAAATGCATATTTAGGAAAATCAGAAAAGGATGTACCAAGATTGGGAATTTCGCAACAGGATTTTTAACTCTAGTACAGGTCAAAATTACTCATTTCGCTTTAATGTTACGTATATTATGCAGAACCTTTCATCAGCATAAGCACTTTCGAAAGCATTGAAGTTTTAAGAACACATCTTGTTTTATTGGTGTGCATTTGCTGAATATTAGAATTTATCTTAGATACCCATAACAGGATCCCATGGCTGTTGGGACTAGTGATACTTTAACTGTTTTCAGGTGACCTATAAGGTCTGCGGGCCTCTTGTTAGATTACTGTGCATTTCATAGGCCGGAATGACATTATACAGCACCAGTGGTCTTTTCACACAATGTTACGATTAAGATGCAAATTTTATAATTCCCTACTCCAATATTTCTGAATGAGCAAAAATAATTATATAGGTTATAAAATGTATTCTTACTCAGGGCATAGTTGCATTCAGTTGAATATAAGGTAAAGATAAAAAACATCATTGTAGTCGTAAGATTTTTTGTGAAATGCAGTACAGAGTTGTAGAAAGAGGCAATCATTAACAGTCCCATTTATATTTGGACGACAAATGAAAATGTCACATTATAGCCGAACACGTGTTATTGGATGAGTTTAAATCTGCATTAAGACTTGTTCATAACAATCACCAGACACTGGCTTTCGCCTTGGTGGACGTGGTGCATCAACAACACTAAATTACGTAACTCTTAGAATTTATCATCCATGTTTTACCACAGATGATTGAGTGTAATAGCAACCTACAAACAGGACATGAATTCATCATCCATGATAATTACTCTTGATCACGAAGCCTGTCACTTCAGAGTTTGGCAAGCATGTGTCGTAAAATAGCACAAACACAGATTCCTGGAAACAACAGGTAAATAGCACAAACACAGATTCCTGGAAACAACAGGTAAAGGATCAGACGCCTAACTATCACCTGTTGACCAATAAACAATTATAAAACAGACACCAAAGCTTTCCGTGCGACACTTGATCGACCATGTTTGTTTACATCTATAATGTAACTTCTGCGAGGAGGAGAGTTTTCATTGGACCACCATAAAATTAATAACCGATCACACCAATTTAGAAAGTCCCAGTATATTTTTTCTCTAATGTTTGAAAAAACCAAGTGCTATATTCATATCGAAGGCATGTATATATGAAATATTTTTTTGTTTTCGTATGTTGAATCTCAGCCAATCGGAAAACTCGGAATTACTAGTACCTAATCACATAGGAGTTATGAGATTGGTCACTGTTTGTTCTCTTTACCTTTTCGTAATAATTTTGTTTCCGAAATATACGCAACTTACGTGAACCCATATTATTATTCCCTAAGATGAATATTTCATTTACTTTTCATGAAATTAGAAATGTGTTTCTCAATTCGTCACATGGATTTTTGCTGTTCATATCCTTTTTGTCTAAACATAATCGCAATTTTGCTTTATTACTCGACATCAACGACGGACATCATCATCATCATCATTAAATCAGGTGCTACATCCAAGGACATTTTTGCACCGCCATGATATATTCACAAACATACGCTCAAAATTTAATTCTAAATATCCACAGCATTGATTTGTACATTTATATGAGACTGAGTGAATTACCAACACTATATTATATGTTGGTGAAATAGTGTTCTATACTTCCTAAGGACCTGTTCAGTGCCCTTCTTCTTTAGTGAATATTACGGAAGACAATTTATTCGTGGTTAGGAATGGCGTTGACAGATAAGACTGAAGCGAATAAATCTTGAACTAAGCACATACACCTTTTCCGCACTATAATGCTTTGATTAGGTTTTACACTATATTTTCTAAACCAAATTTGTTCATCTAAAAAAAAAAACCAAAAAAACCCCCCAAAAAACAGACCACACAATCTGTTCATTATTTACTTGTCTGCATACATTATGACTGTTATCTGTTATACCTTCGATTAAACAGCAAGTTATTTATAGTCGTTTCATTGCGTTATGGTTTGCTGAACCGCCTTCTTACACATCTAAACCTTTAAGTAATAATCTTTGCATAGGAAACAATGGATACTGTTAACATTTTTGCCTATTGAATTTATTGCAAACTGTCGAGAATGGATAACTTAGAAATATCTGTTGCAAAAGATACCGAAAGTGAGAAGAAATTGGACGAAGATTATATGTAAGTAATAATACTATGTAAAACCTGTCATTTCAAAATTGAATTTGATTTTAATTTAAAGACGTGCACTTTGAATTTAGTAGGGGATTCTCACGTTACCATAACCCAGTTTTGTTGTTTGAATGATGTCCTAAATCCAGGACCATGAAACGTAGACGTGCTCACTTTTGATCTAAGTATCAGTTTTTCACTATGATATGTTCCTGCAAGTTTTGTATGAATATGACTTGGATCAAAAGTTTATGTTTTATGCCCCAGCGCAAGGATTAAAACAGATTCTAAAGTGGGAAAATGCTTTTTATTAAAAACATATGAGCCATATATCCCCGCGTTAGCATCAGAACGGGGTGGGGGGGGGGTCATAAAAACTTACACTATCTTCGCTCTCAGTTTCTCAGAATTGTAGAAAAAGTGAGACTGCCATTAAAAGTAAGATCGTCTAACATATATGACCAGGGGCTTGCATTTAGGACCAGGAATGACGTTGATGGACGCAATGTGCAAATATTATCCTGTGGTGACGTCATAAAATGAGCGGATTTTCATTGCTCTTCAATTTACAGATACGGGAAATGGGGTCCGTATCAGATTGTTCAGACATCTATCTTCTGTTTCATCATATGGCCTACTGGATTTCAACTTTTGATAGGAGTCTTCATTGGTATGACACCATATATTCTGGAATTGATCATTAAATCCATGTAATAATTTTGAAAATATGAGATCAATCTTGCAAACCGTCGTGAAACAGAGAAGTTGTTTAAGCTTTATTTGTTGTTATCGTGCATTATCATACACTTGATAATATTCTCCCCTGTGGGCATTACAACTAATAAAGATTCGTCACACACATTCAATTCTTTACAGGTTACAAGCCGGAATTTCAATGTGCAGTATCAGACTTAGACAGGCAGAGTTTCACTAACAGCTCCGTTCACATTAAATATGAAAAATGTCACATAGGAGTATTTCTCAACAACACAGGCGACAAGGATCCACAGCTGATAAAAGAAACTGAGTGCATTCAGGGCTTCCAGTACAGTTTGAGTAAAGACAGCACGATGGTGACAGAGGTACATTACTCACAAAATAAGAGAGGACTTGCTCTTAAAAACCAACAATAATTTACTCATAAAGAACATCGCCATACAATCGTCAATATATTTTTTTTACTTGACTTAGCATGATTTACCTTTTCTTTTAATGTTGACTGTAGCATGATTTATTTTTTCTTTCTTATGCACATGTTTATATAGAATACGCAATGGGATTTTTATAAAAAAAATCTTCAAATTGTTTACTATTAAGTGCACACTATAATTCTTAAAAATGTGCACATAAATGAGTATGCATTAAGTAATTATTTGATCAAAAATATACTTACAATTTTGTTAAAATCTGATGAAACATTTACATAAAAAACTATAAGATATAATGAGTTACCTCACTTACTCAGATAAATAAAAATTGCAAAAATAATGCCATACCTACTTAACGGATGCGGTGGTGTCTGAGAAACTACTGAATTATTTTTTTGGCTTTCATGTAGCAACATTCCATTACCAGCTATATGATGTTTATGTCTCTCAGCTGATTCGATACGCAAGAGCTTGTTCTGCGCGTGACTAGTTTAGTGTACTGTTAGTCCCCAAGGGTTTTCACCAGCCCAGTTGCTAAGTACTTTGGTACTAGCATGAAATACGGATAAAGATTTGCTGTCATAAAATTAAGAAATTCATTTCAAAATAAGGATTATCTCCACCATACATAGCTCTGATCCTTAGCGGGATTTGGCCCCAGTATTTGGCATATTTCGTTCTTTCAGCTCTTCCAAGTTCGTTCTTATTTCGAATTTTCAACATTTTTGGCTTAAGCATCACTGAAGAGACATTTGTCGAAAGGCGCATCTGGTGCATCAAAATTGGTACCGTTTATGTTTTACATTTTTAAATCGAGGTAGATTACTGACAAACAAGTTGATGTTACTGCTGTGTGACTAATTTCGTTTAAAACCAGCATTTCGCAAATTTTATTGTCGTTATAACGATCTCACTTACCAATACAATCTGTCCTTGAATCGAATACTGTCTGCCGTGTTTCAGTTGTTTGGCCGTTCTTTACACACTGGTTTTGACGGAGTACTCCGTTTATCTGATCAAAATACAAGGCTTACAGCGGGTTTGAAGGGTCGACGAGGGATGCTTACTCCTCATAGGCACTTGATCCCACCTCTGATATATACAGGGATTCGTGTTTAACAAACTCTTAATTTTGCATTCCTTATAGGAGTTTTGAAATTGATCACTGTTTGCTATCTTCACCTTTCCATACCTTTTTAACAGGACCTACGGAGAATAGCACAATTTTGGCGAAGAAAATCACTTCGATATCCATTACTTTAGTACTATTGGTTGTTTGAAATATGACTGAAATATCGATTGAATAATATCAAAAGACATTTAAAGTGTACATGCGTTGTTACATTCCACATTTTTGAAACGTTCCCTACAATACCCTCTGACACTAACTATATACTTTCCCTTTGTTTACTTACCAAAGGCTTATCTATTATAAAATTGAAGGCAGGAATTAGTTCGTTGTTATTTTAACAAAGAACTTATTATTTCAAACGAATAAAAGCAATTCTGTCTCTCCAAAATGTAAATAATATGCTTGAATACTCTGTCATAGAATTAAAGAGAGCGTGAAGCGTGAGAAAGATTGGTTGGTTATAAATTGTTTAACGTCCCGTTCGAGACTTTTCCACTATGGAGACGTCATTTTAGACCTATGCTTGGCCTTTGAGAAGGAAGGGATCTTTATCGTGCCACTCCTGCTGTGACACGGGGCCTCGTATTTTGAGGTCTCATCCGAAAGACCGCCCCATTTAATCACCTCTTACGACAAGCAAGAGGTACCGAGGCCTTATTCTAACTCGGATCTTCTCGAGAATGATTGGCGGAATGTTTATATTTTTAATTTTGAAAAAATATTTATTTTGCAGATGGACCTTGTATGTGATCAAGGGAACCTAGCAGAACTTGTGCAGACATTGGTGATGGCGGGACAGTTGGTGGGAGCAGCGATTGGGTCTTCTCTAAGTGATAAAGTTGGAAGGAAAACCGTTAATTTAGCCAGTCATTTACTGACACTGGTTTTCGGCATAGGTGTTGCATTTTCGCCAAACTATACAACTCTCGCTGTCTTGAAATTCATTCTCGGTGTTTTGCAACAGGTGATCACCGGAACCGAAATGTATGATGGTTCCCCTTGGATAAGTTTCTAAAACTACCATGAATTATAACATATTTCAGAAAAATACATTATGTACCGGTATCCTACAGTAAATTTCATTTGAAATAACAAAATACGTGGCCTAGAATAATTATCAATAACCTTGATAATGTCCTTTTTGATTGATTGATTAACTGAATTTTGGGGGGTTTTATGTCGTTTTGGCAGTATTTCAACCATTTTATGGCGGGCCTTTTTGAAAATTGCCCTTGAAGTGTGTAACTCTTTCATTGTTTTTCTAGGGAATGGTGTTGTCAAATGCAGTGCTGGGACTAGAGCTTTTTCCGGAAAGGACGCGATTCTATATCGAATCCTTAGGACTGTTCTTTTGGACAACAGGACTAGTCATTATGGCTCCTATAGCTTATCTAATGAGAGACTATTCATGGAGATACCTTCAAATTGCAATGACATGTTTTTCCTTATTTAGTATAGTTCAATATTGGTAAGAATAGAATATATTTTTCCCCAAATCTGCATTTCCATGTTAGACTATCTTTGTATAAAATATGAAACCTCAAGGACAATGTGATTCCTATAAGGTTTCAATAGTTCTAATGCGGGGCCGTAATGAAATTGTAGTAATTGTAAAACAGATACATCTTATTGTTTTGACTCACTGGCAAACAGAGACTGTTGCATGTACGACGCAGTTCATATAATCATTTGAATACGTTTTTTAGTTAAATTTTCAGAATTTCTTGAATACAATAAGTCTTTTTAAAATTTGTGAATTAGATAGTGGCAATTTACTTATTATAAATTAAAATGTCGTATTATTCTGCATTTCAAATCTATAGGGTTCAAGATGAATCACTAAGATGGCTGTTGGCAAATGGAAAAACAGAGGAATCTGAAAGAATAATAAGGAAAGTGTCAAAATGGAATAAAATCAATTATGATGATCTCAAGAAGATAGTGGAGAGAAAAATGGCTCGTGACCAAAAGAACACACAAGAAGAAGAAGCCGAGAAAAATCGACAACACGGACAGAAGTCCGACATGCTTGTTGTCGAGAAGTATTCCCTTGTAACCATACTCCGCAGCAAAACCATTTTCATAATATCCTTTATACTGTGGTTTACATGGCAAGTTTTTTTTTTCCTCTAGCACAAAGAAATTTCAAACACTTTATGAGTAATCTGTTAAACAGGTGTTTTTGTTGTCGTCTTAGGATGACCAACACTGTTACGTACTTTGGACTGACCTTGACATCGACATCACTGGCGGGAGACCGTTTCGTGAATTTTTTCCTGTCGGCAGCTGTTGAATATATTGCTGCAATTCTTCAATATGTCATGCTTCGTTGGTAAGTTTTCAAATATTCTTTTTTATATAAAACATATTGTACTAGCTTTTATCCAGTCCTAAGTATAATTCCCGTATGACGCAGCTCTTATATCTCTCTGTATGAGTGAAATGTTCACGAATGGGGCGTCAAACAACATGCATACAAATAATTATAAGTAATATTGAATAGACAGTAGACATTTAGAGGAATCTCCATATAAGATAGCATGTACAATCCGTGAACAGTTGGAATTATGTATAATTAGTGGACAATTAAATAATTGATGTTTTTCCGAATTTAACGATAAAGACAAAAATGTCATCTACCTGATCATTTATAGATTAATGTGAAGCGAAACATTTTCTTTTCAATTTTATATCATAGCCTTGGTAGAAGAACAGTGGCGATTTTTTTCCATGCCACATGTGGAATATCTCTGGCTTCAGCGACCCTATTTAAACACTTTTCAGGTATGTATCTATGCTGATTTGAATTAAACGCAATTCTCGTTATTTTCTAAATTTCGAATTTTTCCTATTCATCTTTGAGACTGTAGATTTGGAAATATTGTTCAATTTTGAAAAAATTTTTGGAAGTAATGTCCAATTTTTAAAAATATGACAATGGAATTGTGGATTTTGATTAGACAGAGTTGTCGGACTTCAGACGGCGTCGGTTGTGGCTACATTTGTGGGGAAGATGGCCATAACGGGATCATTTAGCGTCCTTTTTTTATACACTCCTGAACTTTATCCAACAAATCTGCGGTATGTTAATAAACAGTCTCATTCATCTTCAGTATTCATGACTAGCACTTTTTAATTGTAATGTTCACAAAGTTAACAGTCATCAGTTGCACATGTCTGTTTCTTTATCAGGAACGTTGGAATAGGATATTCGTCATCTTTTTCAAGAATTGGTGCCATAGTATCTCCGTTCGCAGGCACTTTGGTAAAGCTGCTTTTTGTCTTGTTACACAACATGCTACTATTATTTTGATTCTTTATTTTTTGGTAATTTACAGTCATTTACAATTTCAGGCTGAAGAAATACCTTGGGCCCCGGGAACAATATTTTCGGCAATGTGCTTCATCGTAACAGTGATTCTTTTGTATTTACCGGAAACACGTGGTGTAGAACTACCCCAGACTTTGAAGGAAGTCAAATTATGGTATATTGATAATAGTGGACTACACCGAAGACATAAATCGGAGACTACGAAACTTTAAGAAACATTTATGCGAGTTTGTCATCAATATATGAGAGCGTCAAAATCAATCTGAGATCAATATCTACATGTATATGGCATGTTAAAGACAAGGAAATTGTGAAAATTGTGATTCATAATTCTATTGTGATATATGATTAAACTGCAAAACTTACGAAAAATAAAAGACTGCATGGAATATTTTGTTTTCATTAAATATGGACCATTTTGACCCATTTATTATTTACATAGGTTCCAGTCTAAAACATAGTATTTTCAAAGCATTATTTAATTTTTTTTTTAGTTTTTTATTAAACAAAACTGACATTCTAATCACTCATGTATTACACAGTTAGACTGAAGCCGGGTATTAACGTTTCAATACAACTGAAAAAACAAAAACAAAAACAAATAAAAAAAAAAACAAAAACAACCCCCCCCCCCAAAAAAAAACAAAAAAAAAAACAACAAAAAACCCCAAACAAACAAAAAGAAAAACACCGATCCTTTTAGGTAGGTTTTAAAATCAATAATTCATCCCCAACTCTTGTGAAGAGAAATTTTGTAAATATCGATTCTTGAATAATTTAAGCACATTACTCGTCATTTACGTAAAAAATCAAATACGTACATCTAGGACAATTCCATATTATTGCTGCAATAAATTCCGCTTTTTTTTGGCCCGCTTGATGAAAAATAGTTTTCGTAAGGTAAACACATCTGGACACTCTGTGCAAAGTTGGGAATACCACTTTCCCGCAAAAAACGTCATGTTTCATCATAATTCCCTAATGTCTAACTCCCGGTGTTCACGTTTCAAAATGGCGTCCGCATCCAAAATTTGAAGAAACCGCAGCTTCACAATGCAAAACTACTTGTATTCTGTCTATGTTTCCTGAATATTTCCCGCAACGTTTTGGTCAAAAATCACTTTGTTATAATATCAATATCAAGTGGTTTATACCAAGTTTCCCGCACTGCGCAAACTTTATGAAACTTTAAAAAAAAATGATTAGATATGATTGTTAGTCCATTCGTTACATCTTGATTGTGACTACGGATTACTCCGTTTACCTATCAAGATACAGGGGCTCGTGGCGGGTGTGGTATGTCTACATCGGATGCTTACTCCTCCTACTAACTCAATCCCACCTCTGGTGTGTCCATGGTGCGTTTTCAACACTTTATACGACCATTCCTCACCATAAATTAAAGACTAGACTTTTAGTGAATTTGAAATCACAAACCTTTTCTCAATTCAACAGTATCAAAACGTACGACTTTTAAACACATAACACGACCATTCCTCACGATAAATTAAAGACTAGACTTTTAATTGGTCCAATCTTAGTTTTCCCGAAATTGGCTGATGGACATCATAGACGGTTGCTCTTTTTAACAAAAAGGAAATATCAAAACGCACTTCGGCTTCCAGTCTATTTGGCATGTTTTTATAATAATTATCCACCCCCCCCCCCGAAAATTTCGGTGTTTGATACGGTAGACATTACACACATATTCGCCTCCAGAAATATATAAAGACCTCCCCCCCAGTCATATGTAATATAAAGCATAAACAGTACCAATTTTGATGCACCAGATGCGCATTTCGACAAATAAGGTTTCTTCAGTGATGCTCATGTCAAAAATATTGAAATTCGAAATAAGAACAAACCTGGAAGAGTGAAAGAACCAGAAAAATACCAAATACTGGAAATACCGTAAATCATTCTACAACAGTTGCATGGACCTTTTCAAATCCAAAGATATATATATATATATATATATATATATATATATATATATATATATTGGCTGTCACGTGTACACGTGTAACCGGTAACGTTTCGTGTTTGGGCTGTAAAGTTTACAAAATCCCTAAACGTTTAAACGATGTCTTATATATGTGGCACAAATCTTGCAAGGTTCAAATTACAATCTACATTATTTGAATAATTATTTCAAGTGAATAAAATGACCCCTTCCACTTCAGATGAAGAGATCGAATTATATCTATCTGAAAAAAGTGCGCCGACAAATACCAACCCATTCATTTGGTGGAAAACCAGTCGTATTAATTTTCCAAAATTAGCAAGTCTCGCAAAGGATTTGCTATGCACACCGGCAACGTCCGTTGCCTCTGAGCGCGTCTTTTCCACAGCGGGTGGAACTGTTACAAAACTGCGCTCCTCCCTTGACGCTGAGAACGTGGACAAACTGATCTTTTTGAACAAAAGATTAAAACATAAAGTGAATTGCGCTGCTCCGCCTGCACCGGCTGCACGTGAAGTCCATGTTAAAACCAAACCGACGGAAGAAGCCGCGGCACCAGCTCTGCCCTCTCTGGACAATCTAATGTGAAATCACTGAAATGAAAATTTAAAAAATGAAGTTTATTGTGAATTTGTGATCTGTATTGTGCAAATGTTGTACAGTGTGAATAAAATTGAATTCAATTTAAATGCTATCCGGACAAGGTGTGAGCGGTGTTAGCGCTAGGTCATGGCTGCTTCACCTCTGAGCTTTTAGTCCAATTTTCTCTTTAATTACCAATTTTTCAGTTTTAGGATTTGTTGATCTCTTAAATAAGACGTTTTTAATGTAATTGTGGATATTTTGTCTTTAAAACTAACATTTTGAACGTGATTTTGTGTTTATTTTGTTATCTATTGTGTTTATCCATCCGTGACTTTTATCCCGACTTTTATTTGTACAAATTACCTTCGTCAGTCTCGACGTTTATTGAGAATGCGTTCGACGCATATTCGTACTTAAGTCTTTTATTCTTCGTACGACATATTGAGTACCACCAGGTAATCCACCAAAGGTAGATCATACAAATAAATTTCGTGGACCACTGTCAAGGTTTCCGCCTAACCAACTGTTATGTCTCCACTGATCAGTTACAGTGGCCTAGATCTGCATGAATTAAAGTCACTTGGCAGCAGTCGTATACCACTGGACACACTGCTGACTCTCAGGGCTTTGGGTCTATATCAGGTGGCCTGTACCTCAACCGCGACAAAGTTCTACAGAAGACTTCATGGAACTCGGAATCGACGAACTAGGCGAGGATCCAAAGCTGGACGGAAGATTGTGAGGAAAATTAGACCCACTCTCAATCGTATCCGACTTCCGGGTATTGCAAGCCATCGTGGTCGAAACCTGACTAACCTTGTTCTGATAGAAACTCACCAACAGGCTGGTGAGCAAATCCAGGTAGTGCAAATACATGAGCAAAGGAACATACAGGTCAGGGTGACTCTCGAAAGAATTGCAAACATCAAACAAGAGAGTGGGGTTAAGGAACACAACTTGGTGCGAATACCTACCATGAATAAGCATGACAGAGCCATCGGTCTACATCTCATTAATGCAAGATCTATTTGCTTATATACCCCGAATTGTAGATCAGTAAGAAACAAACCACTTCTATATGTGACTACATAACAACCAATGACATTGATCTGCTTGCATTGACAGAAACCTGGCTTGGGTCAGACACAGATCAATGTGTTATTTCAGAACTCCTACCAGAAGGATACAAGTTCGTCAACAAACCAAGGACTTCTAGACGAGGAGGGGGAATAGCTCTTATTCACAAGACTAACATCAATGTGAAAGTTAGCAATCATGATGACGATTTCACGCACTTTGAACACCTAGAGTGTGTTGTAAATCACATTCGTCTGTGTATTGTATATCGACCTCCCCCTTCTGTAAAAAATCAACTGCGGAATGTGGTCTTTTTTGATGAATGGTCCCATTTTCTCGACAGCTTGGCGATTGATAATAGGGAATGTATCATCACCGGTGACCTCAATTTCCATGTTGATGATGCGGAAAATCCAGAAGCTGGTAAGTTTCTTAGGATTTTACATGATCATGGGCTGGTTCAACGTGTCAAGGGATCAACACATTCAGGGGGCCACACCTTGGATGTTGTTATAGTGAGGGACGAGACATCTGTTCTAATTGGGGATCCTGGCGTAAGGGATCCTACGCTCTATGACAAGAATGGCAACCTTACCTGTGATCATCTTGCTGTATGTTCAAAACTTGCCCTGTCAAAACCACCAAGGGATAGCAGAGTTATCAGATGTCGAAAATTACGCAATATTGTCATCAGTGATCTAAAGAATACCATTAGCGCCACTTTAGAAGAACAAAATTGTGAAGATCCTGTTGATAAATCAGTGCGAGTCTACAACTCTACCCTTCTAACTGCTCTGGATTCTGTCGCCTCTGAAATGACGAAGGTAGTCACCTTGCGTCCAGACTGTCCTTGGTTCACTTGTGAATTGTCGGACATCAAAAGGGAACGCAGGAAGGCAGAGAGGCTAATGCGCAGGACAAACCTAACTGTCCACAAAGAAATCTATAAGAATATTTGTATTCGTGCAGCAAAATGTGCTGTACGTTGCAAAAAAGAATTCTATTCTAACAAAATCGAGGAGGCTGGTAAAGATCAGAGACAGTTGTTTCGCTTGGCCAATAAACTATTGGGTATCAAGGCAGAGGCAGTACTGCCAGATCATCAGGAAGAAGATGCGCTAGCTAACTCCTTCGGCGACTTCTTCCAATCAAAAATACAAAAAATCCGGAGGGAATTGTGTATTGGCATACAGTCTGACATCGACCCACTGTGTGTCGATCAGGAATTTACTGGAGTGCGTTTGTGTACGTTTGAGCCAGCATCACAGGAAGAGATCCTTGAGGTCATTATGTCAGCATCACCTAAATCCTGTGAATTGGATCCGATGCCAACATCCTTACTGAAACCATGCATGGATAGTACTAGTATACTTACCTTCGTAACAAACCTTATTAACCAGTCTCTTAATCAGTCTGTATTCCCATCATCTTTCAAACAAGCCATAGTGCGTCCCCTCATCAAAAAAGCTGGCCTAGATTCTCAGGAATATCGAAATTACAGACCTGTTTCGAATCTTTCATTCATCTCAAAGATTCTTGAAAAGATAGTCGCAAGACGCTTGGATCATCACATAGAATTGAATCATCTTCATAACAACGTACAGTCGGCATACCGAGCCTGTCATTCTACAGAAACGGCCTTACTTCGCGTTCATCACGACATTGTCGCAGCATTAGACGCGGGTTCCAGCGTCGCATTAATTATGTTAGACCTTTCCGCTGCCTTTGATGTCATTGATCATTCTATTCTAATAAGACGTCTTGAATTTGCTTTCGGTATTTCTGACTCAGCACTTGAGTGGATTAAGTCATATCTTTCAGATAGGACCCAAAAAGTGGCCATTGGATCCACTTTCTCCAATGATTTCCTTCTCAAATGTGGCGTACCTCAGGGATCTGTCCTTGGACCTCGGCTCTATGCAATTTTCTCCAAACCAATTGGCGAAATTTGTCGGCGTAACAACGTCTTACATCATCTTTACGCCGATGACACACAAGCCTATCTGGTTTTCAAACCAGGAGAGGAGTGGCGAAATACTGCCAGCCGCCTTGAGTCATGCATGGATGAGATTAAAATGTGGATGTCAGCCAACCTGTTAAAACTTAATCAGGACAAAACAGAGTTTCTTGTTTTCTCTCCGAAACATCTAGCCATTGACTCATCATCATACCATCTTAACTTTGGTGACACCATCATCCGTGAAACACCGTTTGTGAAGAACTTGGGTGTTTGGTTTGATAAATCTTTATGTATGCAAAAACAAATATCATCTTTATCCCGTGCATGCTATCACCAGCTTCGTAATATCGGACGAATACGGTCACTCATTACAGAAGATGCGTGTAAGACCTTAGTCTGTGCCCTTGTGATATCTAGGCTCGACTATGCCAATGCTCTTCTGTTCGGCATTAACGCATCTGACCTGGCAAAACTGCAGAGAGTGCAAAACATGGCGGCAAGAATTATCACGCGAACTAAGAAAAATGACCACATTACCCCAGTGCTGACTTTCCTACACTGGCTTCCCATAGACAGCCGTATCAAGTACAAGATTCTTGTGTACTCGTACAAGGTGGTTTACAAGATGGCGCCACAATACCTGGAAGAGGTGATTACCGTTTATAAACCTCAACGTTCTTTAAGATCGGAAAATTCCCTGACACTGATGACACCTAGATGTCGAACTTCCACATATGGGAAAAGGCGGTTAGACGTGGCAGCTGCGACACTATGGAATGCATTGCCTGATAACCTTCGTCGGTGTCAGACTTTGAACAGTTTTAAAACGCAATTAAAAACATATCGTTTTAGACTCGCTTATTATTAAATGTCTCAATTTTAATCATTTTCACTTTTACTTAATTTAAAAAAAAATCAAAAAAAAAATCAAAAATAAAAATAAAAAATCATTTACTTCTAGTACTATGTAACCTGTCTTTTAAAAATTAGTATTTATGTAACCTGTCTTATGATATTTATGATGTACAGCGCTTTAGAGCGATTACTTTGATCGAATAGGGCGCTATATAAAATGATTATTATTATTATTATTATTTATGTTCGTGTATTTTATTCTGTCTTATATTTACACTCCGGAACGTCCGGTGACAATCTCTGCATCGTCCATAGAACGATGAAAACTGAAACACAAACATAATGGTCATTAATGGGTTTTAAAATTCTGTGCGTATTTTATTTTATTAAATTATACAACACTTCGTTTAAACGGTAACGTTTCGTTTACAATGCTTCGTTTAAACGTTTACAAAAGTTTGTAAACGTGACAGCCTTAATATATATATATATATATATATATATATATATATATATATATATATCCCCAATCGGGAAATCTATCGTTCGGCGATGATAATAGTTTTAGTGTTAAATTGAAGCAAATCGAAAATATCGTGCATCGCCACATTCAATGAAATTAAAGTGGCTGCTTCATTGTCCACTTTAATGATAAAGCGGAGAGACGTGTTTCTGAGCTCAACAGTGAATTAATTTTATTTTAGAGTGGAAGCATTTAATATCAAATATACTCTCATTTTCACATTGATTTAAAAATGAAAATCAAATAAAAATATTATAATCTTAAGTCTCAGCTATAGCCAGCGCCGAGAAAACATTGACCGTTTTGCCAATCAATATAATTTGTAACAAAGAGGACCAAACCTGCCGTGGTCATTTCAAATTTTCTGCAACTTTCTCAAATTGGGAAAAAATATTTGTTAACTGACTTTTCTTGAAAGTTTGGAACTAACCTGATAATTTTAGCAGCATCGAATTCAGCTCTGACAGGCAAGATTTCTGATCTATGCTCTAATTCTAATTTCTCTAACTCAAATTGTCTTTCTTTTTCTCTTTCCCTCTCAGCTCTTTCGTTTTCTCTTTCTCTTGCAGCCCTACCGTTCTCCGTTCTTTCATTTTCTAGATCCCCCCCTCTCTCTCTCTCTCTCATTTCAATTTTTGTAATTCTAAGTGAACTCAAATTCTGTACTTTTTGCATTTTTTCAACTGTTTCTTTCTGAAAATTATATAATTCAAAAAATATTTTCCTCTACAAGGTTTTTAGTCCCTTTAACTCTAATCTCTTGTTTTCCCATGGAAGATTTGATTTCTAATCTGAAGTGTATAGCCAATTTAGTCAACTGTTTTAAGTAATTGAAAATCTAGACATTCGGCGAGTCAAGAAAATCTGTGAAAGAAATTTTACTGCTTTTGAAATTCAATAACTTTGAGAACATAGTTCGAAAAATACGACAATTCTTTATCTTTCTCCTTTTATCTCTTAACCCCTAATCCTGGACGAGCTCCAAATGCTGTTATTGGTCAGAATACCGAGTAGAATTCAATAACAAGGACAATTTAAAAATTGATATAATTTATTTACAATTATTGAAAGAAAAAATATAACTATAAAATATAAGATACGTACAGGTTATTCCAAATGTCTATCCAAAGAGCTTTATCCACACACAAAATTAAGTAATTTGTGAAGTCTTCCAGTTAAATAAAAAAATGCTCAAAATCACCAATGCTTAAATGCTTGTCAAACAGAACTTACAGTCAAATACTTCACGATGTATTTATACCAAGAATGAACTTTCTAGACCATTCGTGAAGGACACCGTTATGAAATATTGGCAGTTAGACAGGTGTTACGTCACCTTTCAAAACATCGAACGTGTCGAAAAATCTAGGTCACCACTTATTTTAATGTAAACATATTACGCAACAACATCATAATTAAGAGTCGTATTTGGATATATTTAAAGGGCGTGTTCCCACTTAGCCAACTTTTTAAAAAAACATAGTCTCACCTAGCCAACTTTTCATTTTTTATACATGAGTGATTTTCTGGCTATAGTCTGTTTTCGGAAAGGATTTGGGGTATTTAATACCTGAGTGTTACCCGAGTTTATGATGAATGTGAATAATTAATTCTCTAAGATTGCAAAGGAAAAACATTAAATTAAAAAAATTAAAAAAATTTGGAAAACAGATACATGTAAAATATGATCATATAATTATGACATAAAGGGATTCAATAATTACATTTTTTTTAGCAAAGTTTAACTAACATGACTGTGGACGGCTAATTGAAATAACTCTATGAATTGAGATGTTTATACATCAAAGAAACATCAAAGACCATCTTGGTTAATGCTACTCCAAATTTTACTCCTAATTTGACTCTTAATTAAGTTATACTGTACTGTTCTGCAGAAATTCTATTTTACAATACTCATTACATGAACCATGGCGAACGCACAAGTGACTGTCGATTTCTTAGAGAATGGCAGAGGAGGATTTTATCTTATTCATGCAGGTTATAAATTTTCTGTGCGTACTAGAAAGAAGGAAAGAACATACTGGAGATGTGTTGATCGACAGTGTCCAGCCAGAATTATTACCATGGATAAAATTTTTGTGTCTTTTCTCCAAGTTCACAACCATGATGCAGACTTTATAGGACTAGCAGCGCAGTCGTTCTTGAACGGAGTAAAGAAAAGGTGCACGAGTGAACCAACTCCAATACCTACCATATATGATGAGGAACTTGGTGGTCTCCGCAATACAGAGTGTGATGACGCTGTTGTGGGAATGATTGAAAAGATTCCGACGTTCCAGTCCTGCAAGTCCCGTCTATATAGGAACCGATCTAGGATCATCCCAAAGCTCCCCACAACACCTGAAGATATCGACCTTCAGGGGACTTGGACCCAGACATCGGCTGGAGACAGATTTCTGTTATGTGACGATATTGATGGCCAGGGTAACAGGATCTTAGTGTTTGCCACAGACGCAAATTTAGTTAAGTTATGCGCTGCAGAAATCATTTACAGTGACGGAACATTTTACTCCTGTACCACTTTATTCACCCAACTATACACTCTGCATGCTTCTGTAGATGGTACTATGTTTCCACTCGTATATGCACTGTTACCAAACAAGTCTGAGACAACATACGACCGTTTTTTCTCCCTTCTGAAAGGCGCCGTCACAGATAGACTCTCAGTACTTGCTCCAGAATACTGGATGCTGGATTTTGAAGTTGCTGCAAGGAATTCCGTGGAAAACAATTTTCCTGAAACATCCCTAAGAGGTTGCTTTTTCCAGTACACCCAGTGCATTTGGAGGAAAGTTCAGAGTTGTGGCCTGGCAGTCACATTCAAAGAGGACGAGGACTTTCATAAACTTGTGCGGAGAGCTGCCGTGCTACCGCTTGTGCCAGAACATCTTGTAGAGGATGTTTGGTTCCAGACTCTCAATGACAACGAGAGTGATGGACAGGCTGTTCTCCGTTTTAAAGATTACGTGACCGAGACATGGGTGGAAGGTCATCTAAAACACTGGAACCACTTCAACAACGATGGACCAAGGACCACCAATGCTGTTGAGGGATGGCACCATAAGTTCAACAGAATGTGTCGACGGCCCCATCCCAATGTGTACATGTTCGTGCAATTGATAAAAAAAAGAACAAGCAGCCAACGAAGCAAAAATGATCCAGATTTCAGCAGGAGGAATTGTGCGGCCCAAAATGAAGAAATACCGACAGTTAGATGCACGCATTACCGATCTAAAGGAGAGACTGCGCCGCCAGGGCATGGATGTCATGGAGTATCCAGATGCTGCATCCCACCTTCTTCATTTGGATTGAAGTGAATGTTTGGGCATACATAAATCAGTCTCTATGATTTCATATTGATTTAGATCAACTTGACATTTTGCTTAGGTTGTGTTGTTCAAATTGAAATTTTTGAATGTTATGCAGTTTTTCATGAAATTAAATATATTTTGACATACTTGAAAAATGCATAAATGGAAACTTTGATCTGTGTAAATATGAGGAAAGCATTTGATATCATTGATTCAAAGGACAGAATCGATAAGCATTAATTCCATTACAGCTTGAAAATAATTTTCCCCAGTTGAAAATATTGAATTATTTCCTAAAACAAACTTGAGATATGATCAAGATTTTCTGACTTTTGTGCATATTACATAAAGATGTCACTGAAAGGAATATCTGAGGGGAAGCAGACTTAAGAAAAAGAAACTTTGAAGGAGAAGGAGACATTTTGAACTTTGAAAAAAAAAACATGCAACAGAGGAAAACTGTCCTAAAAGGCATTTTCAAAAACCATGACATTGTTTTTTAATAAGGTGGAATGTCTCCTTCTCAATCAGTCTCATTTTGCTACTCTTTAATCCTCTATTTTAAGGAAGATTTATTCAACTGAGTAAAAATACATGTATAGCTTGTGACGACGGATGGGATATTTTTATTTTCCCTGGACAAAAAAAAAATCCAAATTTACATGCATTTTAAACATTTTGTTCGGAGGATTCATTATTTTGCCTCACGGTATACACAAAACTTCAATCTTGAATGAGTTTTACTGAATTTTATCAGGTATAAGATAATTGAGAGAATTTGAAAATATTTACAAATATGAAAAACAATGGTATATTTCACACAGATCGTTTAAGATTTTTCAATGCGCAAAATATTTAAAAAGATATTTCTTGATTTTATGAAATAATATGAATTTTCATAAAATCTTAAAAAAGGGTATACAATAGGATAGTATGGCCAAAAGTTTACTCCAAATGAAATTCATTTGGCCAAATGTATATGCCAAAAGAAAAAATGATAAAATATGTGTTTTGACAAACTTTAATTTTTATCCTATGTGCATGATGTGAAACACATTTTGCCACCTGATTGTGACCAAGGATTGTCTAAGACGTTCATTAAATATTTCTGGGGTAGGTGAACCAAACTAATTTCAATATTACTTCAAATTAATAATCTGTTGACCTGCAGGTAGAGTCCCAATAAATGGAATTAGAAATAAAACAGACTATAGCCCAGCAGCAATTAAATTCTTTTGTTCTCTACAAGTACCCTATTCCCACTTAGCCAACCCAATTTTACCTGTGTTTTACCTGTGTTTCTTCAAAAAGTTGGCTGGATGGGAATAAATCATTTAAAGATCTCGTTTCGATTTATTTATTCATTTTTTTAAATATTTGGCTGCGACAGAAATATATCAGCATCACAGCTTCCGTTCATTATAGGCAACGAGGTTAAAACGATGCATTTATCATCTATTGTGATCAGTGATCATTTTTTTAGAAAAAGGTTCTAACGCAAGATTTGTGTATTCCATTTAAATAAAAACCTCTGAAGTTTAATATCCTTTTTCAAAAATGCACATGAAATACCAAAAGTGCAAGGAGGGTGACCGGAAGTCCTAGCACACAAGTACCTGTGCGTTTACCTGATCAAGATGTAGGGCTCGCGGCGGGTGTAGAACGTGTACGGTCGACAGGGGATTCTTACTCCACATAGGCGCCTGATCCAACCTCCGGTATGTACAGGGCTCCGAGTTTGTCCAATTCTTAATTCTGTATTCTTTATAGGAGTTGTAAGAGTTATCTCTTATCGTTATCTTAATCTTTTCACACGTGCAAAATTAATACCATATGACTATTTTCGTAGACTGAATAAATTCAAAGACATTTCAATGTCATTTGTTAATACTTACGAAGCTATGTACGTGGTGATTTTCTAGATAATTTGCACAGAGCTCTATTAAATGAATTTCAGATTTGAAGTAAGTTCATAGGCAACTTCATAGATAAAAGGATAAGTAAATGTCTGAGATTTGAGTGCAAGTTCTTGCACTTTTGTTCTAGAATAAGAATGTAGTGCCATATTTCGACAAAAATGAGCAGTTGTAAGAGAATAATACGTTGGAATAGTAAAATACAATCCGGACAAGGTTAACATATCAGTGTCTATATGTATGCAAACAAAATTAATTGCGCTTTGATTGTTGACATAACATACGTTTATGACTTTTGAGGGTACTTCTCTCTCTCTCTCTCTCTCTCTCTCTCGCTTCAAATTTTGGAATAATTCTCAATCCCAGAAACATCTTGTACAAATCTATATAATCTATATAAAATCAACTCCCATCAGTACTTTCAGTACTTTGATTAACTTTGATGTTCATTGAATGGAACGTGTCAAGGATCACAACTCCGTGGGCACACAAAAGATCGTTTACCTGATTTTTTTTTTAAAAGTAGGCTCACTTGGGACCGCCAAGGAAACCACCGTAAAATGGCTGAAATATTGCCAAAACGGTTTAAAATCAATGACCTTTTATCTCATTGAATAATACATGTGAAAATTTTTATAGTAAGTGGAAATACAATTTATCAGGTGTTCTAGTTTTAGTTACAGTTGTACTTGCAGTAAATACCCGAAGTAAATTTATGTCACCCACTGAATGACCTTCATTTTCAATAACCGACGCATGACTGATGCCCATAATAAAAGGAATTTGTTTACGGATTTTTCGTAGTCAAGGTTTTGTATCTGTAATGGCTTGCTCAGACGTATCGGGACCAGCTACTGGCGACACGAAGCCACTTGATGTTAATTACATGTAAGTTTTGTTTGTTTTTTATTTATAGTCGCCTGAGCAATTTTTCAGCTATCCGGCGACTGTAAACTGCTCTTATTGTGGGATAACACTAAAATTATCACAAATAATGATGGATTTCTTAATTTGAATATAGGGTAAAAGTACCCTTTCTCGACCAGTGTCCTCTTATAGAGTTAGTATGGAGTATCCTCCCAGGGTGTGAGGATACATATGACGTCATTAAATCAGTTTGATTAATTAACAAATTGATTAATTTAATTAAATTTCTATCAAATTGACTAATGAGATTAATTAAGATTCAATCGAATGTCAATTAATTTAATTAGTAATTATTGATGATGTAGTCCCATATTATGAGTCAGACACAGCTGTATTTCAGCTGACGTTGGGGAAACCTCCAAAGGGTGATCATGATACTTATTATTTCATTCAATGAATTTAATCAATTAATCAGTAATTATTGATTACATAATCCATAGAACTCGGAAATGCAATATTTGAATGCACCCAACCGCAGAGTAGGTAAATTTTGATATCCTCTCCCACCCTGAATAAAACATATAGCTACAAAAAAATATTTAAAAAAATGAGATAATTCATTCTCCCCATTACGATGAACACACCGAGATTCATTCAGACGGAGTCAGACTAGTAAACTTTGAATCAAAGACAAGAAATCATTTATAAGTTCATTTTCTTTTATTTTACCCGTTGCAATAACGAAGCATGGGTCGGAGAGCCATCCCACGTCCATTTTACAATGACCTACACCTTAGTCTATAATGTACAATATAAATATTTTCACTATGAGAGTCGTCTACCATCCATCATATCTTACTTAAGCGATCTGTGTTTATGTACGCTCTTTCCGATAAGTTGGAATCTGTTGTTGGACCTTTCCAGGGTAGTGCACTCTCCTATATTATAAATTAGAAACATCAGATGCATTGATCCAAGAATTAAATTTCTTTGGATAAAAGAGCCATTTGACGAAATATTGTTTGTCATTTCCCTTTCCTCTGGCCTATAATATTTTTTCAACCTTCCATAGATCATCCTCTTTCACATCCACTTTTTGAAGTTCTGATTGATAAAAAGTTCCATTGATTTCATCTCCATCAAAATCCTCTACTCTGTAGACTGGTAAACCACCACGTAAAATCCTCTGAGAAATGATAAAATTTTCACCCGTACACCTTTCATCATATTCGCGGGAAAATGGATTCCTGAGATGGGTGAGTCGAACGTGATCGCCTATTTTGTATCTAAAATGTTTTCGCACAGTCTTTGTCTTTTTAATAACTGTGCGATCCCTTGGCCAATACATTCTCCACCACACAGCTGTTTCATTTCCACTGTTGACACTTTTAGGAGTCATGCCAATGGTCCCATGATATGTGCTATTGTAGCTATTAACGAAGGTTTGGGGTTTCTTAATATATGTATACGACTTTTGGTAAGTCATAAAACGATAAATTCTCGTCTTCATAGTTTTGATGACCCGCTTGGCAATCGCTGCTTTGGTTTCATTCTGAGCAAAAAGATGTTGAACATTAAAATCTTTGAAGAGTGTCTGAACTTCTTTGGCTCGAAATTCTTGCCCTTTATCTGTTCGTATTCTTTTAGGTACTCTACCATCCTTGAAAATGTCTCCTAAAGCAATAGCAACGGCAACCCACTTTTTGTTTTCCAAAGGGTGCATCCACAAGTACTTTGAGAAAACATCGATCACAACCAGTACATACAGAAATTCATTGTTGTACTTGGCAAACTTGGCCATATCCATGAGATCTGCAGACCATTGGTCATCTATGCCAATCACCATTATTTTGTTTCGTTGAAATCGTCTACGTAGTGGTCTTTGCAAGGTGTAAGCCTCTTGTTTTTGCAACCATTTCCTGATTTTATATTTGTTTAAAACATATTTACCATCTTTTCTCACATACCGGAACAATTTGTCTGGTCCCAAATAACTGGCAGCATTATTTGGATTGTAATAAATTTCTTGTAAGATTTTTGTAAGACATGGTTATTCTTAAATTCACAACAGCAAAATGAATGTTTAGCAATCTTCCATATGTATTTATAGTCATTCATAATTTTAATCCTCTGACTCATCACCAGATTCCACGTCATCATTCTCATCATCGTAGTCTTCATCATCTGTTTCTTCGTTATCTGTTTCGTACATCATTTCTTCAAGTAGATGCCTGTACTTCCTTAGAGTCATACGAACAGCGGATAAATTTTCATAGCACCTTTGATGAAACTTTTCTATACTTTTCATTACTTTGTCATGGATTATCTCATTTTTCAAGTCTAGCATGTCGAGGATGGTTTTCCCATATAGATCCAGAAACTTGATGAAATTGGTCTCTTCTATTTTGTTATCTGCCTTTTCTTCTGCTTCCTTTTTGGATAATCCATCGTTTTTATATTTTGTAACCTTTTTAGACCAGACATCCTTATATTTTAAAATGGATCTTTTTGTCATTTTTTTGAAGTATTCTTCTTCTGTTGATGTATTAGGGGAGTCATCTTCATGGATCATCGCGCATTCTTCTGACTGAAGGATACGTGACATCTTTTCTAATGATTCCTCATAATTTTCCAGAGGTATATATATGTAGCTTTCGTTTACGGTTATCATTCTCCGGACACCATCTTTTGATGTGCTGTTGAAGATCGTGGGTGCTATAAAAAATGAGTCCACAATCATCACATGAAGCCATCGTAGCATCTAAAGGTGAATCAATGTTTTCAAAAGGTGAACTCTACTTCACCAGAGCTATTCAGATGCGTCCTTTCTTCTCTGGAAGGTCTTTACAAATGATCTGTTGCCTCCAGTTTGTCTTTCTTTATAGACATGTCTGTGAACCCGTCAGTGCGCATGCGCATCGATTCAGGTGTTGTTGGTTTTAAATCTATCAAGAGATACCCAAAAGGTTTTCCCGTTGCTTCTTTGAAATGTCTCATCAAATGTTGAGAATTCTCAGGATACATCTGTCGAGCAAGTGTCATCACTTGTTGTTTTTTCTGTTTGATTTTTAAACAAATCTAGGTAATGACAATTTCGTCTCTGGGTTGGGTCCTTATTGTAGAACAGGTTTTGATTGATGGCAATAACTGAACCGTTTTTGTGATGGTTTCCTTCCGTAAACAATTCATTCACCCGAGAATCCTTGGAAGTGCTCGATATCATATCATCTAGAATCAGTACATTTCTTGTTTGAGCACTTAAAAACGAATCTTCTCCCAAATTCATTGGTATTCCCTTAATGAATTCAACATTAGGGGAAACTGTGTCCTTCATGACGTCATACAAAGGTTGCCACCGCTTATAGAGCCAAATTATTCGCTCTGGTGGGGGAGCAAATTTGGTTAAGCAGTTCTGTAATAGTAATTTGACAAAGTATGTTTTTCCACATGAGGTAGGTCCCGATACGTTGGCAGTAAATGGATGCTTTAATTGAAAGTTCTGCTGCTGCTGGGGATATATAGTGAAATCCTGCTGCTGCTGGGTAGACATACTATATTTCTGCTGCTGCTGTTGCTGCTGGGTATATTCCTTCTGGTGTTGCTGGAGAGGTACATAAAATTGCTGATGCTGTTGAAGGGATAAAGTGGATTGCTGCTGCTTCCGGATGTTGCTAAGATTTGCGTTTTTGTTTCATGTGACGCTGCCATCATGAGGCCATACATAAGTTTTTAGGCAATTCTTACATTGATTCATGACGATCGATGTTGTCTTCTTGACTGCAGAACAAGAAATGAATAGTCTTTATCACTTAACTCCTTAAATAACCATAGCTGATGCATTATGGGAAATACTCCAATGTCCATGAGCTAATGTGTGAATCCCATCGTTTGATATATACCGTTTGTCATCAAATGGAGAAAGAGTTGTCTTGTTCAATACAATGGTGTATATCTGTTGTTTATCAAATCTAAATGTTACCATAGTTTCCGTTTGACATTCCCTTTGAAATAAACATTCTTTGTACGATAAATGATGAAACTTCAATCGTATCACTGATTTGCTGACACCTTTAGCAGTGCGTTTCGCACTCAGTCCGTAAGTTAGACTATACATTTTAGGTCTCAATCGTACGAATTCTGTCATAGGCACTGACATGGTTTCATCTTTCATTTTCCCCAAGACCTTTTTGATGGTACTATCATATAGGAAATGATCAGTCGGATGGTCGCTGAAATCAAATTGTTTTTTGTCTTTTTCCATATCCTTGTACAAGTCTTCTGTAAAAATATTGTAACATAAAGAATCTGTGTCCGTGAACAGTAGCCCAGCCTTTCCTCCATGTTTGGATTTGACATGGTTGTAGTGGAAACTATACATCAGTACCTTTGACATTCTAAGATGGAGAATCCAACATATATGGGGCGATTTAAGATCAACTTCTGTTTCGTCAGCTCAATTGCCGCCAAATCGTCATTAAATATTTTAAATGACTTAAAACCTGACTTAGCTGTCTACTTCAGTAATCGGTTCTCCCTGTGGACCAGTTGGATATCGACACGTTTCCGCAAGATCTCCATGGTCTTACCAAACACACTGTTATTCATCAATTTGTAGAAATCCTTTTCAAAGTCGTTCTTGTCAGCCTTCCGCATATCAGTGTTAAAGTCAATGTACTTTTTCAACCATGGTACCTGTTTGAATGCAAGCACTCGATGCCCTTTGGTGATTTTCATACCAAGTGATAAGTAGAGTTGAAGATTTCTGTAGTGAACTACATAGTCTGATTTACTGTTGAGATTTGGAACTAATTTTCTAGCTGATGTCTCTCCGAGATTGAGGTTTCGCAGAGGTTCCTGCTGATAGGGTGATAGCATACTTGATTTTACTTCAAATGACTTTGGTACCAGCGGATAATCATTATTGTTGTCATGCATTTTGATTGGGTAATCAAGATCTACTGACAAAATATAGCCTTCTTCTGAATTATGTCCGATTTCATTGACATCCAAAACACTGATTTCCTGTCTGGAAAGCCATTGGAATCCTTGTGTTGGTAAAGCTTGGCTCATTGACCACCCATACAAATTGTTTGCATCTAGATAGATCAGATAGTTGTTTGGTTTACAAGGATCGTATTCCTCTATATATGGATTGTTTGCTTTTGCGTATCTCTGTGATATCATGGAAACACCTCCTCTAAGTTCCCTCTCAATGAAGAGGTGCATATCAGGATCAGTAAACAGTTCTAGATTCACATTTGTCATTTTCAGTGCTGCTTACCATGCCAATTCTGGTGCTGTATAAAAATTTGCCTGGTCTAATTCGTATATTTGAAAGCACAAATTTCTGAAGTTTTCAAACACATCAGCCAATAAAATGACATCAATTTCCATGTAGAAGTCATGATATTCTCCTAAATTAGCCATTCCGAAAGTTCTCCACACTGTCTGGGCGTGGTTTGTTTGTTTGATTGTTTGTTTTACGTCCCGTCGAGAATTTTTCACTCATATTGAGACGTGGTCATAATCAGAGTCTGATATATCACTACTGTAGAGTGTTGGTTTCCCTGTAAGGCAGCCTTCATGGAATCTCTCAAAGCTATTCATATACTCGTACGGTAAACACATTTGCGCATGAGTAGATTCTACTTTTCATATAGGGATCCCCTTCTTTCCCTTCTTTTGATAGATTACACACAAGTTTTTCTAGGGCTGTTGACAAGAACTGAAAAGTGTCGATAAAATCTAACTTACCCATGAAAAAGGATATATACTTTTCCTGGTTTTGGAGAATGCAATTCAATTGTTTATGCTTCATTTTCCCAATGGCTTGCATGATTAAATGTGCATGGTAGTTGTGAAAAAGCACAGGGATGCACTCTCTTTGTTTTAAATTAAGGTTGCACGCATTATGGGCGGCCTCTCTAAATTTGTCTATCACATAGCAGTGATCACGCACTTTATCCTTGTCCAACGTCTTATGGCAGACGTAACAATGTTCTGCTTTTTGGAACTCAAATTCGTCTTTGATTTCCATTCGTAGAGGTTTGGGATTTCTGAAGTCATTGAGTAATCTCTCTTCCACCTGCACAATATGCTGCACAAACGTCTCTGCAACATTATCCCCTCGATAAATCACGTGATCTTCGGTCAAACTGTTATCTGGACAGACTATTTTGTATGTAAACCCAGATGGTATATGCTTTGCAAGTTTTGTCGTGCTTGATTTGCAAATGTTTGGCTGACATGTTGGAATTTCCTCTGCAATGCATTCAAAATCGGCGCATATGACAAAGGGTACTTTAAGTTGCTTTGATACATCTGTGTAAGTCAACTACTTATTTTCCTCAGAGGGCATTTCTGATACTCTAGAAATGAAGTCATAATCTTTTTGTTATTATCTTGAAGACTCTGTTCCAAATCTTCGACTTTTAAGGCAACATGGCAGCGTCCATGAAAATGAGGCTCCACCGTTTCTGTTTGGTATTTCTTTTCTTTTTTGAATTGGGCTTGCATTGTTAAATACCATTTAACACGTTGTTTTTTTCAACAATATGACCCTCAGAATTCTTTTAACTTTGTCATAATTGACATGTAAAAATTGTAGGGGATCAAATTTCGTCTTATCTAGAGCAGGTAAATTATAAACTTTAAGGTTTCCATTTTGGCCTCATCTTCTTTAATACAATCGCTAGTCCCATCGGTAGTAAGACCACTTCCGGTTTGATTGCTCTCTTGTTGCTCTGTTGACATTCCAACGTTGTTTTCGTTGTGGAGTCGTGATTTTCAGTATCGAAATTTGCAACAAGTGTCATTTGATGCTGTCGCCTCATGTGGCGTTGGAAGTTGTCTTTCCTCTTGAATTGCACACCACAGGTGGTGCATCTGTGCTCAGACTTTTGTGAGCGGACCTTAAGTGGCAATACATATTTGATGCATGGGTAAATGATGCTCCACATACATTACAGTTGACAGACTTCATTCTACAAATAGTTTCCTGATCTGAAAATAATAAATGGAAAAAATGGAGAAATATCGCCTCTTTCATAGTTACCCGATTTGATTGGATAATTTCTAAATTGTCGAACTATATTCCAAATTATCCGCATTAGCTCAATTTAACCGAGGTCGAGATAATACGCGTTTTCGCTTTGAACAACATATGTAGGTCACACCGCGTAGAATACCATTACAAATAATTTCTAAATTGTCGAACTATATTCCAAATTATCCGCATTAGCTCAATTTAACCGAGGTCGAGATAATACGCGTTTTCGCTTTGAACAACATATGTAGGTCACACCGCGGAGAATACCACTACAAATATGTGTACATGTTTTCGTATATGCTTTTAAAGTTGGATAACTTTTATACATTTGGGAATAATAAATGTGTGATTTGTCATTTGGATTTGTGTTTCTACCGGTTTATAAAAACAAATTGTGCAGATTTTAAACCTTTTCATGTAATTCAGCCATAGGTCTACGCTTCAATAATTATAGACACAACGTATATCGAATCGGTAAAATCATCAAAAGTATAATTTGGGTCACATCGCAAGTGTAGGCTGATATTGAAACGAAGATATGTTTGATAATTTTTTATATATCTAAAGAATGATATAAGTACATCAATATAAAATTCAGAGGTTGTATCAGTTGAAAAGCTCTCTAGGTCATCAATAGATATGTGTTCCTGAACTAAAACACAAAGATGCATTCCTGTACTTATATTTTCATATAATGGATGATTCATGATAATCAAACGCAGAACAAGCTGCAACAATTCAGATAACAATTAACAAGACACAAATTGTAAATGGCGTCGTTTCATTGATTTTTTAACAGGTTAAAACCGGTTTATATGCTGATCTGTTCGGACATGAAATTTACCTGTGTTGTGCTTGATCGTGTCTATATCAAACCAGACATATTCCTTCACGTTTACACTTGTATAAATATATGACTGTATAATGCTTAGTACGGATAATAATAATCGGATAACTCTGTTGACTTCAAATAACTCGCAATTTCATGAATTAGACATATTTCTAATTAAAATTATACTTATAAATATGATATCCTTGAAGGTTACTACAAAGATCGAACAGTGTCAGGCTTGTTTCTAACTCCTAGTCTGGAATTATGTAATCAATAATTACTAATTAAATTCATTGACATTTAACTGAAATTTAATTCATCTCCTTGATTACTTTGAATGAATTCTAATTAAATTAATCAATTTGTTAATTAATCAAACTCATTCAATGACGTCATAGGTATCCTCACACCTTGGGCGGATACTCCATAATAACTCTGTGGTAGGACACTGGTCCAGAAAGGGCACTTTTCCCCTACTTTTGAATACAACAAATAAACAATTTGGTTCCAAACTTCATGATTTCTCTATAAATAAAACCTTTGATGAATTACAAATTATTAATAATACTCAATGTGGAAGACGTTTATTTTGTAGTACATTATTTAACTATGAAGGGGGGGGGGGTAGAAATACAACCATATTTGCGTCTATCAATTCACAGGAACGTGCGCTTTTATGTTACAAAACTACGAATAAGTGCACATCAGTTATGTAACATAGAAACAGGTAGATATTGTAATCCTGTCATTCCTAGAGAAAACAGATTTTGCTTCCATTATAAACCAATGTTGAAGATGAAAACCATTTTTCAATCGATTGTCCGTTATACAAGCATATCACAAATTCATATGATAATCCTATATCTTGTTTACTGAATCCTCTCAATATTGTGTGTGCAAATTTGTTTACATATCAGAGACTCTTTATACCTTAGAAACAAAGGATTGTTCAGCAGAGGATGCTTACTCCTCCAAGGCACCTGCTCCTACCTTCGCTTTGTCGGAGGTCCGTGTTGCCCTACACTCGAACTTGTATATATCTTGGGGATTTATGATTACGATTTACACATTGTTTACTTCGCCATTCGATATACTACAATACACTGTAACACAGCATATATGTAATTTATCTTACATGGCTTACAACACTTACATGTACTTTAGTGACGATAGAGAACTGAATTGAATTAAATAAGAAAAATAAACATTTCAATAGAACCCTACTTCACATTGCTGTTTTTGTTTTCTATTGAGAAAATAACTGAATATTTACCTTTATACAGGAATATTAAATGAGGAACATTAGGGTTCATGAACTTTTTATTGCGATATCATCTAAGAGTTGTTATAATTTTAATGTTTCAGATGTTGATAATTAACTTATTTTACCAAACATAATTATAACACCACACACACACACATTCTAGAGGTAATAGTAAATGCCCTTTGCCAACATTTAGAACTGATGCCGATTCTCGTAGTAGTACATGTAAATCGCTTCAGAAATGGAAATCTAACTAATGATTATATTCAGTCTTTTTCCTGGTCAGAAATAACTCATGTTTATAAATCTGGATGGCTTTCTTGCTTAAGGACAGTGAACAAAACTATGCACAGTCTACATGTAAGGATGGTTTGCTTTCCGTACAAGACTAATTTTACTTCAGTCAAACAATGCAGGCAGAACGTACATTCTTTTGAGCATCCAACGCTAAGTTCACTTCAACGCATTGAAATACTTACGTAACCAAAGATTGATTGATTGATTATGTGTTGTTTAACGTTCCACTCTAGACTTTTTCACTCATATGGAGACGTCCCCATTGCCGGTGAAGGGCTGCAAAATTTAGGCCTATGCTCGGCGCTCTGGGCCTTTGAGCAGGGAGGGATCTTTATCATGCCACACCTGTTGTGACACGGAACCTCGGTTTTTGCGGTCTCATCCGAAGGACCGCCCCAATTAGTCGCCTCTTATGACAAGCAAGGGGTACTGAGGATTTACTCTAACCCGGATCCCCACGGGGTTCGTAACCAAAGATAATTATCGTGCATAAGGAAAATGTAAATGACCGAAGGCAAGACGAGATTAAAAGATGTCAATTACCTTTCTCAAGGTCATCAACTCTTAAGAAACAAGTGTACACAGAGGTTTAACATGTTACACATTAAAATGCAATGGCCTCTTGAAATTACTATCATTATGATCATATTCCACTGTTACATCATTATCTGTAAGCGATGATTCTGGGGAAACGAACGTAAAATAGTTTGGAATGGTTGACTCCTCAAATAAAACGTTATTTGCGGAATAAATTACTTGGTTATTTGTTTCATTGATAATTTTTGACTCTAATTGACATGTCGTTTGAGGCTGTGTGAAAGGTTATAGAAATTTTTGGTTCTACCAATATCCCGGAATGAATTTCCCATGGTTGTAGTGCCCAGCAATACCCACTTTTTCACATTATCATTAATGTTTATATTGAAAGGAAAAACACACTAGTCAGATAACCTCCAAAGCATTTGACATATTCCAGTTTCATATTTTTCTTTAATAAAAATTGAATGAATAGGATGTGCCAAGAAAATAAAATGAAAAGTTTGATGTACTTTTATTTACAGTGATGACCTTTTTTAAATGTTTGTTTAAAATAAAATATTTTCAATGTCAACAATTCACTCGCTGGCTTTAAAAACATATCACTTAACTAAATGGGCAGTAGAATTTTGAGTAGCATAATAGAGTTCTGAACTAAATTGGTCATTATATTTTGTTTGGTCGTAAGGAAATAAAATCACAAATTGGTTTAACTTGCTTTGTTTTATTAAGTGGCATCTTAAGGAAAGTTCATCACATTTCAAATAGGAGGCAATGACCAACATTTAGAAAGACCTAAGATATGAAAATTTTGAGAAAGGTAATGAAGTCGCTGTCGCTTTGTGGGAAATGAACATCCTAATCCGTGGACACATATCAGAATAAAGTAATTTTATAGAGATTCTGAGTACTTTGGCACAGAGTGATTATATACTTACAGAGTATTTTGCATGTGAGAAACGTATGGCACCGTATACCTCTCCTGATATTCAGAATAAGATCATAAATACACTTGCAAACCAGCTTCGAACTATCATTGACATAAATGGCAATAGGGTCAAATCTTCTAATGAAACAACCTACATCGAACCGTGAGCAACTTTGCTATTTGGTTAGTCATGAAATGTGTATCAAAGAGGAATTCTTTATTTTGCCATGGCAACGGATAAACCGTTTATTTAAACCCTTGAAGGGACAGGTGTGAATATTGCAAATATAAGAAATTAAGAATGTAATGGGGATGCCACAATGATGCGCATACAAGAATACGCCAGATTGTTCCAGACACAATGCACAATCTTTGTAAATCCCACCGTTTAAACTTGAGCTATTAGTTGCAATGATAAGTCCGTTCGAAATGTAGTGACTACTATTCAAGAGGTTGCCTTCTTTTCCGACTATTTAACAAAGAAAATACAAGCTATTGCAACAAATTACAAACCCTGTGTGAGACCATATGGACCAGACTTGCATACGCTTTGTATACATTTTCCTAGTGGTTGTACACGTGCTGAATTGCTTTCACGACAAGCGTGATGACAAGGCAAGGAAAAATTAGCCTTCATTACGTAACAGCATATGTTACAAGCTACGTTCATACATCAGTTTTTCCTCAAAGGCGTTAAATGCGACATGCTTGTGGCTACCAAAGATTACAGTGTGTTTGAAATATTAGGCACGAAGGCAAGACGCTTCGATATGAGAGGAACTGTATTTGTAGTAGAGCTTCTGGAACTGCCTAAGAAATAAATTTCATTTTTGAAAAAGCATGAGCGTATGGACTGTGACGCTTCACGCCGACATACTTTATGAAGCGCATGAAACCTAATGTCTGATCTACCATGAAAACTGGGAGATGGTCATTGCTTGCACTCATCGTATCCATAGGTATTTTAAAATTGATTTAGACAAAGCATTAGAGGATATTTAGTTGCAAAAGTCATGTAGGATTGTTTTTGGAATTTTTTCTAAGAAACCATCTGACAAAACATGTATCGGAAATCAAAAAAAAAGTTTCTTTCACTCATTTGATTAATATTATCTACTTATTCAAAGTTTTGAGAAATAGAAGACGGCATGATATCTGGTTCAATGGGTTGAGAGAGAGAGAGAGAGAGAGAGAGAGAGAGAGAGAGAGAGAGAGAGAGAGAGAGAGAGATAATATGTGTATTATTCAAAATTAACTTGATTTCATATGGTGATGACAGTTTGAAACAAAACTTTGTTCAGTCAAGCCAAGCGTAGATTTTTGCCCACATAAAACTCTAAAACCCAAGGACTTTTGAGGGATTCATCTCTTGGGCTCCCACTATGGCTTCGCCCTAAACCCACCAGGTCCTGGGGCCTTACGGTTGTCCTAAGACCCCTAGATTCTTTTGTCGTTCACATCCTGTTCTGCATGTAGCTCCCCTGACTATCGATCAAGTTCTATTTGTTTGATGACCTTTCTTTGGCCCTATCTTAGGTTGAAAACTGTGGTATTCCGGATATATTACGTTTACACGCTTACTTTCTTACTATTGATAAGCCTGGTGCTTGTGAGAAAAGAATTATGGCTTTACTGTTTTCCACTTTTAATGGGCTTAATTTGCAACTTTCTAACAAGAAAACAGTTAGGCTGAAAACACATGATCTTGAATATTTGAAATAATATTAGACTCAATCAATATGCAAGCTAAATATCCATGGACAAAAAAAAAAGAAAAAAAAAAGAATAGCAACGTGTATTAAATATATTCTCTCCTCGCAGACATGCACATCTGAAGAACTTAAACCACTTTTTGACCATCCTAATTTTGCTTCTAGAGTCATTTTACCAGGAAGTTTCTATATTGTTTTGGGCATCGTGGTTCTTGTTTATGTTTCAAGATTAGTTCAAGAATACAACTTTTCATGCCTGAAGAAAACGTTGAAATTCCCTTACAGTAGAGCTTATATTAGAGGAGATTCAATACGTTGGTTTTTTTCTTTCAGACTTAGTCAAATATTTTGGTTCCGAAAAAGTAACTCCTTGAATTTATCCTTATGTTTTTCAAAGATTACATAATGATTGTAGAAAAGAAAATGATACAGCAAACTAGGTTACTGAGAGTAATTTGTAACTATTTCGAATGCATTTTTAGTCTTAAAGAATAATTATTTAACATATTGTCTCATGATTTTTAGATACGGTCGATGGGGCTATTATCAGGTATTTCAAGTCGCCATAGTCCTTTTTAATTATTGGCAAACAGGCTTCCAGCTATTGATGGGAGTATTCATTGGTAAGGAAAATTTATCTTATTTTCATTTTGATTTAATTGTTCATCTATATAACTGGTTGGCTGGTCGGATATAACTGAACAATATATATATATATCTATCTATCTATCTATCTATCTATCTATCTATATATCTATATATATATATATATATATATATATATATATTAGCAGGTCTGTCGATCGTATAGTCTATACATCAATATGTGTTTGTTTTCTTTTATTTTAGTGGCGACCTGGAAACTACTTCACTACACTATGATTTGGAACTTAAATATAAACTCAACAGAAATAAAATAACAGTAACAACAATCTACAACTTCATTACTGAAAATGACAAATACACACTTCTAAAGCTTAGAATTTATCCTATAAAGAATCAGAAAAATCTCCCAACCTAAATATAATATCTTAGTGAATAAAAATGGGACCGATCGCGGTTGCTCAGTAGTTAGAGAGTTCGCTTCGTAACCGGGAGGTCGTGAGTTCGAGCCCCGCTCGTGCCATGGCCGCGTCAAAGCTAAGACGAAAAATAGGTAGTGATTGCTTCTTCGCCAAACGCTCGGCATTTAGAAGTGAGAATCGCGGGTCTTTCGGATATGACCTTTAAAACGGAGGTCCCGTGTCACGGTAGGCGTTGGGACATTAACGACCCTTCACTGCTACGACCCTGAGCCCTAAGCATAGTTCTAAATCCGTGGTACTTCACCTACAGCTGGTGACGTCTCAACATGACTGAAAAATTCTCCACGGGACGTAAAATAAACAAACAATCAATCAATAAAAAGGGGACAGAATGTACCGACTAACATTACGTGATTCCAGTATAAGAAACGGAAGTTTCTCCATGTGTATATGGTTCATCAGACAGTACAAATACAAGTACAAAAATTGTTTATCAATGTGTCAGTCGTCAGTTAGATAAGTCCTTTGTTACATCACAATTACCGTGGACAGGTAACACACACACACACACACACACACACACACACACACACACATATATATATATATATATATATATATATATATATTATATATCATATCTACATTGCGTAATTTGATATTAGCTCTATCCAGCGATTTGAAATGGTGTATTCATTCGCGAGGCTTGCCTAGTTGTCCTAGAAGGCTATTGCCCGGAAACAACAGGTTACCAGCATCATAAAGTGAATCCAATATTGAATTGTCATAATGTAAATATCAAAGACATCGTATGAATTCGCCATACTTCCGAAGTTGCAGTTTAAGTTGCAGACGGTATTTTTAACAGATAAAATAACTAAACGGTATGGTGAATGTTTCTGTTTTACTCATTAATGAAATTCTCTGTAGATATTCTGATGTGTATTTATTTTGTTTCCGTTATGATGTTAAGATAGGTGAAGGTACTTAGTACCAAGTACGATTGACTCAAATACTTTTGAAGCGGTGATTGTATTCATACGCAAGAAAAAAGTATGATCACGTGACTGACTTCATGTTATATGAGATTGAATGTCAATTTTGTTAGTAGTGTCATATTAGGCAAAACATCGGCAAATGTAAATATTCACTAACAACGCGTGCAGTTTGCGGTGGTACGTTGTCCTGCTGCAGATTGACATTACATTATTGTGGATGAATGGCATAACGTGCTGATGTACAGTCTCATCACTATAGTGTAAGCCAGTTAAATTGCCCTCCATTATCACTAAAGGGGCCTTTCCATGTGTTGTAATTCCACACCAGACCATAACGCTTTCTCTGACGAATTGGCTGTGTTGAATAAAGCAGACGTCAATGTAACGTTCTCCGGGACGATAAGCTCGAACACGAACGTCTCCGCTGTGGAGATGAAATCTCGACTCGTCCGTCCGTCAACAGAACTTCCGCCCAATCTCTGCTATTAAAACAAAGATTCCTCCTAAATCACGCTAAATTCGCAACACGGTGACGCCAGAGCAGAACAGGACAAATAAGCAGGACGTCGAGGACGGATGTTGGCCTCTCACAATCTGTTCTTTACGGTACGAGAGCTTATCCGTCGATGCCCTGGGATGCTTCTAGCGGTCACACACACACACACACACACACACACACACACACACACACACACCCCAAAACATACCCCCCACAAAAAAAAAACAAGATTGAAATCGATTATGCAAATGTGACATCCGTATATACGTATCTTGCATACATGATGTCACACGCGGGCGTCCTGATCGTGTGGAATTACGAACGGTTCCAGTTTACTCATATCGCCTCCATAAAGCATTTACAGTGCTAATATGAACTCCAAACTGCCTTGCCATTTTGCTTTGAGGCATCCCAACTTTCAACATCCCAATAGCACTCAAACAATCATTTTCGATCACACGAGGCATCATTCAATCAAACTTTTATTCAGAAAAGCAATGTTTTTCTGTATCAATACATTGAACACTGTCAATGAATGCAAGAAATTCTAACCGATTACTAACCATGTGATGTTTAGGCTCGAAACTCCGAAAAAGCGTGCTGTAACTGAGTACTCAAACGCGACAGAAATTGTGCTCACGAGCAGGACCTTTATATTTAATGGGAACTATTTTCAACAAATTAAAGGAACCGCTATGGGGGACAAAAATGGATTCAACTTGCGCATCTCCAACACAAGGATATTTGGAAGAATAAATGTGAGAGAATGTTAAGGGATATTGCAAAGATAGAGTGTGATATAACTAATTACTGGAAAAGATATCTGGACTATTGTTTTAATATATGGAAGTTTAAAGACAAGAATTTTTTCAAACAGTTATTAAATGAAATGAATCCAGATTTTACACAAGTGTAGATAGAATTCCATTTTTAGATATTCTGTTTTATTCTATATTGATTAAAGAGGATAAAGCCTTTCTAACTAATATTTCTTACAAACCTACAGATAGACACAAGTATCTGCAATTTCATTCTTCTAATCCTCGTCATATAAAAATAACAATACCTTACAATTTAGCAAGAAGGATATGCCCCATCGCAGTTGATCGATTGATTGAGCTACCGCGACCGGTTTCGGTCCCATTCGAAGGACCGCCGCATTTAGTCACCTCTTGCGACAAGCAAGGGGTTACTGAGGAACTATTCTAATCCGAATTCCCCCGGGGCTACAGGTCGCGATATACGGAAGTACGGGTGGGGAATATATGACTTGTATAATACTTTGCGGCCAGCTGGACTGTTCCAGAAATGATTCTAACCCTTCAGCTATTACTATTCTGATTTATTAATATAATTTGTCATAGTAATCAAAGCTTAAAAATTCACTAGTCTGCTATACAACTATAGTAAGTTTAAAAAAAATAAATTGTAATTTGAATTTAGATATATCATTCATTATTTTAGGGGGGAAATCTATGTATGTCGATAAGCAAGAGCTTGGTCTGCATATGATCAGTTTTTAGTTTGAAGCAGGCTACTGATAAACAAACTGATGTCACAGAAGTTTCAAGAGTCTCGTTTAAAGTTGGCATTTCGAAAATTCTATGGTCGTAATAACAATATAATTTGCCGGTACAACCTAGCACTGGGTTAAATGCTGTCTGGTGTGTTTCATAGCGATTGTTACACCGTCCTTTACGGCACGTGGGGATCCGGATTAGAATATGCCCTAGGTATCCCTTACTTACGACTAAAGGCGCGGACCGCAAAAACCGACACACCGCGTCACAGCAGGTGTGCCACGATAAAGATTTCCCCATGCTCAAAGGCCGTAAGCGCTGAGCATAGGCTTAAATTTTGCAGCCATTCATCGGCAATAGTAATATGACTGAAAACTCCTCGAGTGGAATGTTGATCAATATACAACCAACCGTTCTTTACACTGATTTTGATACTTGTTTGTTTGTTTGTTTGTTTATTTATAGCCGCCTGAGCAATTTTTCAGCTATCCGGCGACTGTCACCATTACCGGTGACAGGGCTGCAAATTTAGGCCTATGCTCGGCACTCAGGGCCTTTGAGCAGGGGGGGGGGGGATCTTTATCGTGCCACACCTACTGCGACACGGGACCTCGGTTTATACGGTCTCATCCGAAAGATCGGCACCCACGTCCCACAGTAGGATTCGAACCCCCGACTCAAGGATCATCAGATCTTTGAGCCCGACGCTCTAACCACTGCGCCACGCGGGCGGCTGATTTTGATACTGATTACCTCCATTTACCTGATCATCATATATGGTCACAGGGGTGTAGCTTGTTGAAAGGGAATGCTTACTCCTCCTAGGCACTTGATCCCACCTCTGGTATGTCCAAAACCTCACAGTTTTTGAAAACTGTTTTCGAATGTAGTGTTATTTTGTGTATATATTGTAAATAACTTAATTTCAAAATCGGAACCAATCCATCAAAGATGATCTAAATTTGTGTGCTGTTTAATTTAAAGGTTTTTTTCTTATGAACTTTTCTTACTTACTTGAAAAAAAAACCCTTGAAATTGCATCTTTATCATTTTAAATCAATATGGAAGAAATGTTGATCAACGGCATACTTCCATTTTGACAAAGAAAAGGGTACTGCTATCGTAGGACATGTAAAGAGTGATTGTCCTTCTGTTTATAGTGTCACTTTTTTCACATAAATGCAGATATCCTACTCATACAAAATGTACGTTATACTGACTATTTGTACATGCAGTAAGGTTTGTTGCAGTATAGATGTGAATCTCACAACGTGAATTATCATAAGGATATAGGAATATCATGTGCTGCAGCCAAATATACATAATTTATCTGTGTCATTATATTCATAAATGACATCGAATTTTCTACAACAATTACAACGTTTTTACGCATTACTGTCTCTCAATAAACGTTCGTTATGTATGAGGTGAGATATTCTTCAGTATTCAAGATACTGAGCATGCTTTAGATTTTGTGTTTAGATTACATTTGATTTACGAGTAAATGCACTTTGAATTTGATTGCTGTTTTTGTTGGATTATTTGTGATGACAGATAAAGGACTACTTGCGATAATGTACATTTCAGTATAATTTTGAGAAAGTCTCTCTATTTTTATTGATGACGTATATAGGGAATTGCAGAGCAAATGTCGCTATTTGTACCTTATGATTCTTACATCTAACATTTATTTTAGATGAAAGGTGAACTAATTATTATTTACTTTGGTGTAGCATACCAACCGCCTGATTTCCAATGTGCAGCTTCAGAATTCGAAAACCTGACTCTAAACTTCACCACCTCCATGTTTGCTAGTTACGAGAAATGTCACATCAAAGTGTTTGAAAACGATACTGGTGTTCAGAAACTAGTCAAGGAGACCGGATGTACCAATGGTTTCCGATATAGTTTGGCAAAGGACAGCACGATTGTTACAGAGGTAAAGTCAACGAATATCGTATTACATTATTCTCATTTAACCAACTTTCGAGCGTCACGGTATATATTTCATATTGTTCTACTGCTATACACATATCATAAGAGTTTTTCAAGAACACGTGTTGCCTACACTTGCTACTTTCATTCAGGCCCTGTCAGGTATTCTATTAGTGAATAAATATCTGTAAATGTGATCCTCTATGAAACGTTAAAATCATCGTAATATGTCAAATGAAAATACATGTATGTTCCAAATGATACGATACATTCCAAATATTGTTACCTTCAATGATTTTAAGAAGACCGTAGACACTGCTGAATAAGATTGCATGAGTATCTGGGTTGTCTGAACTTTTTTTTAATACGTAATTTGATGTTATAGATTGCTGCATAATTTGTAGAATATTTGTTAACGCAATTTTGAATGCAATGAATAACACAAAAATGACAATACTTTTATATAATATTCAAATCAAACCATTGAAATGGAAGATTCGGGGGCATCTAGATTTTCGCCTGGCCATCTTTCTGTCCATCTGTCCCTGTCTGTGACAAAAAACTTTAACTTTGGTCATATCTTTTGCACCATAATAGGTAAACCTTTTAAATTTGCTTTGTATTTTCCTTGTGGCAAGACGTTTCCATGAACACAAAAACCTTTCACTTGGTGACCTTTACATTAACCTTTAACCTCCCTTTAGAAAATTCTAATATAAGCCACAACTATCAGATCAGAATACGCAGTGCTTTTATATTTATCATTTATAAGAAGACCTTTCCAAGGATACCAAATTTGTTGACCTTGACATTGACCTAGTTTTTGGAATTTAAAAAAAAAACCTTGGTCATGTCTTTTACACCATATAAGAAGTAGATCTCTCATACTTTGATCCAGATGCATTTTTTAAAAATTCAAATAGATGCCGAATGAATGATCAAGAGTTACGTCTTTATATATTATGTACTTCAACGATGTCTCAAAGAATTTTGTTACCATTTTAGAAAGAATTGCTATTGTTGTTTGTAATGAAAAATACCTGTTTGGTTTGAACTTATTTTATTGATATAATCAAGAGCATTAGAAACAAGTTCTAAAGATATCCTTGTATGTCCGATCTGTTTTGCGGGCAACATGAAAGTTGATGCGAAATACTGAATTCTTCTTCATCAGATATTCATAGGAAAATTTATGCGAAATACCGAATTCTTCTACATCAGATATCTACATGGGAATTGATTTAGGCTCCTCTTTGCTTCAAATCCATTTCAAATATTATAATTACTTCGCACTAACAGGAGTAAATTCATACAGGCACCCGATCACACCTCTGGTGTGTCGGGGGGTCGTATTTGCTCTACTCTTAATATTGTATTCTTTATGGGAATTGCGAGGTTGATAACTGATCGTTATCTTCGCTTTTTCATACAATGTATGGAGTTCCAACCAAACCACGTACTGGGCCATTAAATGATTTGATGGTATTTTCACCACTCAAGGTCATTTTATATTCTTCGTATCATAGTGTAGTTTATTGCGCAAATTCTTTATTGCATAAACAATTTTAATATCTCTACGTTGTAATGTGAATTTCCATTAGCTAACAGACTTAAAATTGAGGCGATTAAACGCAATTCTTTGACTGTGAAACTATAATACATTGATATAAAACCAAAACGTCAATTTTCAACATTTCTTGGCAATATCCGAAAGCTGCAATAGAAGATATGAGGACAGTCCTAATAGTTAGGATATAAAACATAAACGGTACAAATTGTGATGCACAAGATGCGCATTTCGACAAATAATGTTTATTCAGTGATGCTCAAATCAAAAATGTTGAAAATCCGAAATAAGAAGAAACTTGGAAGGGCTGAAAGAACCAAAAATACCAAATAATGGAATCAAATGTTAGTGGAATACTTGGGTTAAAGTTCCGGCGGTTGCGTCATTTGGAATCGATAGTTACTATCCCTTCGCCTTGCACTAGGCATTAGAAGTGAAAGTCATGGGTAGGTAAAACTAAAAATGTTGGCTCTTCACTACAATCAGTTACTTTTCCGTATCAGTTAGAAATTCGCGAATGGGATTTAAAACAAACTAAAATCAAAACAACCTTTATTTATAAAAATATTGCTCACTATGTAATGCTTTAAACACCATGTAAAATAATTATTGTACGAAAATATGTCTCGTCGTATTATTAGTATATAGTGTGGAGTATATTTCATTGCACTGTTATTACTATTCATTATATTCTTTGTATTATGTGTATTATATTGCGTTTAGGTAGAGCATTTTTTTTTAATTTTGGTAGAAAGTCTCAAAGAGGAACAGTGTCGTGCATTAATTTAGTCACCCTCTTGACATGAAGAATCATAGGTCCAAGAAGAGATTCTATTCTTCTAAAGTACGGGAATGTGGAAATAACTTAAATACTTTTTAAAGTGACAAATTTTGATGGGTCCCCTATCAACGTCATTATCAGACGAAGATCTTGCAAATGAATTTTCAAGGTTCTTCATAAATAAAATGACTTCAATTCGAGAGGAACTGAAGCAAAAAACAGAAAGAGTTGACAGTTGATACAATTATATATATCAATGGACCTCTATTCACCGACTTTGAACGAGCTACAGAAGACGAACTGAGGTCCTTAATAATGAAGGCACCTAGTAAATCATGTGAACTGGATCCTATTCCCACAGATATACTGAAAAAATGCATGAAGCCAATAATACCACTTGTCACAGACATCGTTAATTCGTTTCTCAGTCAGGGAATTTTCCCATCTGCATGGAAGGAGGCCTTAGCTAGGCCACTTCTTAAGAAACCCGGATTTAATAGGGAAGCGTTGACAAACCATCGACCCATATCATACTTGACTTTTATCTCAAAGATACTGGAGAAAGTTGTGGCTCGTAGGATTGATGCTCACATGGATGCGAATTCTCTTCGTGATCCACTTCAGTCGGTTTACCGCACCAGACACTTCACGCAAACGACCTTCATCAAGGTCCACAATGATATTGCGACAGCGCTCTTGGATTTATCTGCTGCTTTTGGTGTTACTGATCATTATATACTGTTCCAATACCTGACTTATCTTATGGATTCCGTGATAGTGCTCTTGAGTGGATCAAGTGGTACAGGCAACAGTGCGTCACAATTGGATCCATCGGGTCAAATTCACGATAGCTACCTTCTGGTGTCCCTGTACTCGGACCCAAACTGTATTGCCTTTTCTGCAAACCAATAGGAACCATATGCCGTCGACATGGAATGATGTATCACTGTTATGCAGATGATACACACCTCTACATGACTACCAGACCACTGGAAAATTGGAACAATTATTTTGCCGTAGCGACATTGGTTCCTGGATGACATCGAACCTAATTAAACTGAAACAAGATGAGACAGAGTTGATAATCTTCACCACAAGGCCGCATCAGAAGCATCTACCAAAATTCCAACTAAAAGCTGGTGATCACATCATTGAAAGCGTGCCATTTGTGAAGAACCTATGTCGTTCAACACCTTACTATGGAGAAACAGGTATCCTCGATCGTTAAATCATGCCATTTCCAAATATGCAATATTGGACGTATACGACGTTTCCTTACAAAATATGCTTCTAAGATCATGGTGTCGCTGTAATTATTGCCAGATTGGATATGGGAACTGTCTACTATATGGAGTGGAAAAGAACACCCTCGATCGGATGTAACGTGTCCAGAACACTGCAGCTCGGCTAGTTACCAGAACATGAAAACGGGAGCACATTTCTTCTATTCTGGCAGATCTTCATTGGCTACCTTCGACCGCATTTCAAAATATTGGCCTATGTTTACCAATTGCTCCATGGGTTAGCTCCGTGTGTTTGTGATTTTAGTGTCATTTCATATAATAATTTCTTACATATGTATGTTAAATTAATTCATTTATACATCTCTCTCTCTCTCTCTCTCTCTCTCTCTCTCTCTCTCTTAAATTATGTTTATCAGCATTTTATTGTACAGCCTTTAGGGTAATTTTTGATTATATTTAGTGTTTTATAAATTTATGTATTATTAATATTATTATTATCATTATTACCATCATTTATTAATGGAGCTGAAGGTATTTAGAAAAAAATTACAAAGAAATCCAAGTAATTGGTCAACCCCCTATCATCCTAAGAACTATTCAATTTCAAACTGTTTACTGCGTTCTCATTAGACATCAACTTCAGCAAGATCAAATTCATCCAATTCCCAAAGATTGTCAAAGTAAACTAATCTTTAGTGTAACATTACATTTGGCACGCGTTCCTCTGCATTGATCACAATATGCAATCATTCAGATTATGAAGGAAAGGGTTAAGTACAAACGGAACATAAAAGATTGGTGAATATACTTCCAACTGAAAACGTGTATTGCAGGTCTAGGACTGTTGCTACCTTTGTATTTAATAATTGATAACTGCTATTTGTTCGATTAGATGGATCTTGTATGTGATCGAGCAAACTTGGCAGAACTGCTACAAATGTTGGTCTTTGGCGGACAGTTGATAGGCGCGGCCTTGGCCTCCTCGCTCAGTGACAGATTCGGCAGAAAGACTGTTCACCTTGGCTCCAACCTTTTGATATTGACTTTTGGCATTGGTGTGGCATTCTCTCCCAACTATGTGATATTGGCAATTTTGAAATTCATTTTAGGCATTCTACAGCAGGTATGATTTATCATAGAGTGTCTACTTATGTAACCTATTTTTGATCTGAAATTAAGCATTTATTGTATACCGAAAATTTTGCAACTCGTCTTATTTTCTACCAGACAAAATGAAAGAAGATTTCGGCTCCTTTACAAGTCAATCCCAAACTTTATGCTTTTATAACCAGGGTAAAAAGTAAATGTTTACTTCACCCATTCAGGATAAAGGAGAAGTGTGCAGTGTGCGAGAGTATATTCACCATATAATCCAGAAATAAGTATAGAAAATCCAGAAATAAATATAGAAAATCTACACAAGTAGTAGTTTAATAAAGATATCACAAAGCCGATTGAGTATAAACTCGACTAGTGTCTTCAATTCTTCATGAATATACGGAATATTGCTTAGTTACACATGTACACAGGGATTGCAAAGTGATATCATAAAGGCCGATATATTTATACGCTTAAGTAGAGTTCATTATGACGTCATGATATAATGTCCGTAAAATAATAAGGTAAAATTGTAATATTACAAAAAAGGGGGGTGGGTGGGGTGATGGTGGTAAATATTAATGCATTATTTGAAATTGGTGATAACCCACTTTGAAATACACCCATGCATATGATCCATCACTTTTTCATGAGTTTTACTCTGTGTCCCTCTGTCTGTAGGCACAGTGGTTAAAATATTGTTTAAAAATAAAAGCTCTGTATTGTGTGTATCAAAAGCAGAGTTAAATTAACAATTACCTGGTATGGTCTTCCTAAATGTATATGTGTTCCAATGGGAGGGGTGGGTTAAAATGCTGTAATTTTGCATTTAATTAGAAATAAATAAACGAAATACATGGTTTCTTAATTGATTGTCATAATGGATGTTTATATGGGGACTACCTAACAGGACTTCTACGGTTAACTAAACACTAATCGGTAGGAATCAATAAAATAATAAAAATCATACCAATACTTACAATTTTGAACATTAGGAATGCATTAATTTGCTCTCAACTGCGCTTTAAAGATCACCCGGAATTCAATGGGTTTTTTTCATTCTGACTCGGACATTTTACATCACATGATTCAGTATGACAACACACGTGTTGTGTAAAAACTTTTTAAAATACCCCTTATAGGGGTCCACACTCGCTTCCCGAGTATGGATTATTTCCTGCTTCTTATAATTAATTATAAATCAAATTATTATAACAGAAAACCTTTCATGTCTCTATTAACTAAAGAATGTTGTTTTAAAAAACACATAACACGTGTTTTGATAAAAATAACACTTACGTTTAACCCCTGCGTGTGTGTCTCGTAGCTAGAGGGTCATAGTAATATCTCCACGTAAATTCTAGTTTGCGTATGAGTTGTATCTCGCTCTATTTTAACCCTTTTCTCGTATGATATATAAAAATTCTGGATTTAGCCAATATACTATTCCTCTCACTGGATTTTTTTACCGTCCGTGAGAGGAAGTCTCAATGTTGTTAAGCCTTCAAAACCATTAAATTTTGCATTTTAACGAGAATTTTCAACTTTAGAAATGTGTTATTTTTGCATAGTTTATAATTCAACAATGCAACAGAAAGCTCTGGGAAAATTGTCAATTTACGATTTTTGAGCAAAATGAGCTGTAGTATCTCTTTAACAAACCCAGCACTTAAAATTCCCTTACTAAGCAATTCTATTGGTCAAAACCTGAACACCATTCATGGATCATGCCACTATACGGATTATACCATTTTAAATACACGCATTGAATACAACGTTTTCTCGCATAATATCGAAACGCGGGACAACATTATTATGTTGATTTTAGATTCAATATGCCTTGAAGTACCTTGTATTATGCGTATCTGATTGTTGGTAAAAATACGTGAGTACGTTATATTGAACAATATAAATATATATGTACATTGCACAAAAAACATCAGCGTAACAGCGAATAAGAAAGTTCGAATAATCGAATATCCCACGACTAAAGCTATCAAATAATTGACTAAGAAATTTACTCATTTTGACATATATATATATATATATATATAGTACCTCACTACGAGTTCTTTAGAAACGTACGAGAGCGAGTCAATAAGTACAATAAGTATCCAGCCTATCCCATTTCCTATTGACGGAGACGGTCACGATTTTCAAGCCTTGTTTCAATACATGTTTTATACCTGGGTACAAACATGGCTAGTGATGCAAAGGATATTTTTCATCTACAGTTGAGTACGGTGCTCTAATTCGGTACTTGTATTTAAAAGTTAAAACATGCAAAGAAATACACGGCGAGTTGGCCGATGTTTATGGGTCTCTGCACTATACCATGCTCAGGTTAAATTCTGGGTAGGGGACTTTCAACACTGTAGAACGTCTTTAGAAGACGAAGCCAGGTCTGGACGCCCACTGAGTGCCACCGACGAAGAAATGTGTTACAAAGTTCGGGATCTAGTATACTCTGATATGTGAATTCAGGTGTTATAAACAATGCAATCATTAGGCATCTCGCATGGTAGCGTTTCTACAATCTTACATGATCGTTCAGGTATGCGGAAGCTAACAGTCCGTTGGGTCTCCAAATCCTATAGCGATGAGCAAATCGCAACCAGAGCATAAGTTTGCAGCGCCTTGTTGAAGCGTATTAGGTCAAAAGATTATTTTCTTTTGCGTCTGGTGACTGTAAATGAGACTTGGGTTCATTATTATGAGCCAGAGAATAAAGCTCAGAGTCGGGGTCCCCGAGGACAAAGAAGTACAAGACCGATAACATCTACTGACAAGGTGATGGCATATTGGGACGCAAAAGTTTATATTATGTTGGATTTTGTACCCAAGAGAAGTACAATAATTGGAGTATACTATGCAAACTTGCTAGACCAGCTGAGAACTTCCATTCAAGAAAATTTCCGAGGTAAACTCTGTAAAGATGTTTTATTGCTACAATAGGACAACGCGTGAGTCCACATTTGCAAAGTTGCAATGGATGCAGTAGAGCGAAATGAGTATGAATTAATACCACATACTGCCTATTCGCCTGACCTAGCCCCCAGTGACTTCTTCATATTCCCAAACTTGAAAAAGGATATCCGTGGACGTCATTTCCGGTCTGACGAAGAAGTCGTGACAGCAGTTGAGGAGTGAGTAAATAGAAAGGACCCTGAGTTTTTCAGTTCTGGGCTGATGGCACTTTAACACCGTTTGTCTAAGTGCATAATACTAGAGAGCCATTACATCGAGAAAGAAGAGGCGGATCTCAAGCGGAAATAAGTTAGGCTGCTTACTTATTGACTCTCCCTCGTAGAATTTGTAGTGCTACCTAATTCTAAGATTTAAAATCTGTGATGCTTGCATTTCTTTGCTAAGGGCATGGTAATGTCTGGTGCGGTTTTATCAATAGAGATGTTTCCAGAGAAGACAAGATTCTACAGCGAGGCTTTGGCATCCGTTTTCTGGACAACGGGATTGGTTATCATGAGCCTTATTGCTTACCTCATGCGAAACTACTCGTGGAGATATTTGCAAATTACACTTACTTGTTTTTCCATTATTAGTCTAGTCCAATTCTGGTGAGTGAACTGATACAATAATGTATGTAATATCGAATGGCGAAGTAAACAATGTGTAAATCGTAATCATAAATCCCCAAGACATATACAAGTTCAAGTGTAGAGCAACACGGACCTCCGAAAAGCGAAGGTAGGATCAGGTGCCATGGAGGAGTAAGCATCCACTGCTGACCGGTCACACCCGCCGTGAGCCCTTAATCGAAAGTAAATATACGGGATTACCCGTAGTCAAAGTTAGTATGAAAAATGACAGTCGAACAAAGGGTATGAAACAAATCATTCAACATATATCCCAGAGACACTTTGCAATCGCAAACAAGGTCATTGTAGCGACCGCAAAATTTGCGAAATGATGACTTCAAACGAGATTCGTTATAACCCTGCAACGTCAACTTTTTTGTCAGTAGTTGACCTCGCTTTAAAAAATTCTCATACGCATGGCATGCTCTCGCGTATCGAATGAACTTGGAGATATACACACCATAATCAGGCGAAAGTGCTAACAAATAATATTCTATATGCATACTATATTTAGAATTTTTGCATAGAAATCGGATGGAAATAAAAGGGGGCTAAATCAGTGTGACGGAGCGTGAAATCAGGAATACATTGCTGGGTTCATGGAGCTAAAGTGGCATTTTGGATTTTTTGAAGACATGTGGCATAATGTGGGATGTTTATTTTTCCGTTTTGCCTGGCTTTATATATACTGGACAAAATAAATTGGGGATAATGGACTGTTTCATTGATTAAAACTAAACCTTTGTATATACATGGCAGAATATATGAAACACAAACGCTGATATCATTTTTCATCAATATTTAATCAGGAATCTCGGTTTAATTTATTGAGTTTTTGGGTCATAGTTAAAAAAACCAATATGTCACTGAATGATGTGAAGAAATCTGGCATGAAAGACAACTTGAACTTTACAGAACATGTTCAAAATTGACTCAGAGATTCATCGATACTCGGTGTGACCCCTGTTTGCTCTCAAAACAGCGTGGCATCGGCGTTGCATACTCATTATCAGATTGACAATGTTCTGTTGTGGGAGATTGTTCCATTCCTCTCTCAGCGGGTTTTCAAGGTCATCCAAAGTATCTTTGTCTGGCCTCTCTCCATACACGCCTACGACCATCGTGGAAGTCCAGACAGAATCGGGACTCATCTGTGAACAGTAATGACTCCCAACATCGTCTATCCCAATTTACATGTTGACGTGCAAATTCCAAACGTGCTTGTGGATGACGTGGGAGAAGTATGGGATGCACTACTGGCCTGTAGGCCTTGAGATTAGTAGCATTAAATCTCTTTCTCAAAGTCTGGGACGTAATGTACAGGCCATTAAACTGATGAGTCAGTCTTGGAGCAGGTCGAAAACGCTGTCTCCAACGTTATGAGGTACCGGTCTTGGTGTTGCGTTGTGACACGTGCTCTGCCACTCGTAGGCCTTTCATTGACTGCACCAGTCCCCTGAAATCGAATCCAGAGTCTATAGATTACACTCTGGGACACACCAAACCGAATAGCATCATCTCGCTGGGTTTGTCCAGCCTGAAGCATTCCCATTGCTTCATTGCGCTCATGTGCCTGTAAGTGATGTCTTTGTGGTGGCAAAATGCCCACGATTCCTAACTTTTTTTTTGTCCAGTATATATGATTAATTGATTATTTGTTGTTTTCAGCTACACTCAACAATTTTTCAATTATCTGGTAGCGTCCAGTTTTTATTGGTAGAGGAGAGAACGCAGATACAATGTACCCATATCGGTGCGAGCGAGAATCCAACCCGCACCGACTAGAGTGAGAGACCTTGTGATTTTGAGCGCGATGCTCTAGCCACTTGGCCATGGAGGCCCCCAGTATATATATATATATATATATATATATATATATATATATATATATATATGTATATATATATATATTCCAGAAAAAAATAAAATAATTGGTCATTGTCTTATGTACAAATGCCAAATACAATATTGATGCCTTAGATAATTCAGAACCTTTAATATTATTGTTGAAAAATCATGTTATGAAACTGGGTGGCAGAGGTATTAAAATTATTCATTTTGTCAACATAAATCTAATAGCGTTCATGTAATGTAGGATACAAGACGAATCATTACGATGGCTTGCTATTAATGGAAAACGTAAAGAAGCAAATAAGATAATAAGGAAGGTGTCCAAATGGAATAAAATCAACTACGGTGACCTCAGCAAGATTTTGGACAGAAAAATGGCTCGAACAAAAAAGGACAAACCTATGATAGAAGATCAACCTGCTGATGTGATAACTGTTGAAAGATTCTCCATAATTACCATTCTGAGGAACAAATCCATATTCATCATCTCAACAATGATGTGGTTTACATGGCAAGTTTTTAAAACTTACACAAAATTAAAATGTATCTTCTAAGAACATGTTGCTAGCAATGTAGACATTTTTCTTAACTCTTAGGATAACCAACACCCTGACGTACTTTGGATTGACTTTGACCTCAACATCTCTGGCTGGGGGTCGGTTTTTGAGCTTTTTCCTCTCGGCTTGCGTGGAATACATTGGAGTGATACTGCAATACTTAATGCTGCCATGGTAACTCTCGCATAAGTAGATACAAGTAACAAACGTCGCATGTTTGGTCTTCATTTACAATTTGGGATCACTAGAACACGTTATCTTTTCTATCTTTAACTACAGAATAATGCCAAATGTATCAGTTAAGAAAATATGTTTAACTAGGGTATAATCTTGTTTTTCTTTAAGGTTAGGGAGACGAACGATCACCATAGTCTTTCATACGATAACGGGATCGTCGTTAGCGATTGCAATTATTTTGGCTCACTTCTCAGGTAACTTGCATGGACAACAAATGTTTCATGTAACCATACCCCCACCCCCTTTTTTTTTTCTTTTTTTTTTTGTTTTTTTTTGTTTTTTTTTTTTGTTTTTTTTTTTTTTGTTTTGTTTTGTTTTTTTGGTTAGTTTGTTTTTGGATATATTTTCCAATTTATTTTTTAGAAGGAAGCAAGACACTCGCCCTTGCATCTATTGTGGCATCATATATTGGCAAAATGTCAGTAACAGGTTCCTTTAGTACACTGTTCCTTTACACCCCTGAGCTTTTTCCAACTAATCTCAGGTAGGTGGATCATAAAAAGGAATTTTAAAGCAACGTTTTTTTTTTTATCAGGAACGTATTTGCACTGTATTTCAAACCAAATTTTCTCATTTGTTTTAAGGAATGTTGGTATAGGGATTGCCTCCACATTTTCCAGGATAGGAGCCATGCTTTCTCCTTTTGCTGGAGCACTGGTATATTTTTTTTTCCAGAATTCAAATCAATATGTTAACAGCACACACAGTTACAGCAATTATAAGTTTTTCCATGCCTTGTGTTGGTATCTGCCAGCAATACATGACTTCATATGTTTTGCACTATTTCAAATGAAAAAGTGAAGGTAACAAAGCAATAATCAATCTCATAAATCCCACAAAGAATATAAATGAAGAGTAAGATAAACACGGACCTCTGAAACACCAGGGGTGGAATCTGGCGGCCGTTTCACTAACCGATCGTAAGCGGACGATTACGTTTGCGATCACTTTGACGTACACGTATACGAGCGTTTCACAAAACCTGTCGTAGCCGTTGCACTTACGATTGCGATTTACGTCGGACTTTTAAGAACTCTTCTCTCTGCGGAGGTAGATTTAAAGTTAATCGTATTATGGAAAGCAATATTCAGTCATTATTTCCTTATGATTTTAATAGGCCTCTATATCCTTATCGTCTGTAGTAATCTATGAATACATATCCATGTTGTCAATAAAAATAATAATTTTGAGCCCTCTCATCATTATCGGATTACAGTGTATGATCATATTATATTTTTCTTGAAATTCGTATTGTTTATTATTCGAATGTACATACATCTACTTAGTGATGAAAGGTATATTAATCCTAAATGATATAAATAAAGTTTTAATTTCTGAACATGTCAATTTGAATTTATATCTTTAAAATTCTGCCTAATGTTATATATACATGTACACTAACAGTGACGCAGGCAATCCCCCCTCCCTTCTTTTTCCCCCAACTATTTTCATTAATAATAAATCCAAAGTTGGACATATTACCCCTCCCCCTTTTTTAAAATCGAAATGAATGATAGTGGAAGTATACGGGTGAAGCGATGAATTTAATGCCTTTACATTTATTTTAGCCAACGGGCATTTCTGTAATAGTATGTAACAAAGAAAGAAAACTCTAAATTCGGGTTCGGAATGCACAATATTCTTGAACAAAAGTAGACTGCAAGTCATTGTTTTCTTCCTCCACAGAGTCAAGAATCTCAATCAGGTAAATACTACTACAAATTACTCTCAGACAGGGCCAGCATGACGGCCATATTGCTCATTTACGTGCATGTAGGAGCGTGTACAATAGCCCTAGAGCATGAATTGGTCGTAATAGTCGTAAGTGCTACGTACATGTTCACGTCTACGTTTACGATCTACGATCGGTTAGTGAAACGGCCGCCAGGAGCCTAGAAGGAGTAAACATCCCCCTTTGACCGATCACATCCGCCCATATCTTGATCACATCAGGTAAACGGAGACATCCATAGTCTAATCAGTATGTAAAGAACGGCCTAACAATTAGTATGAAACACGTAAGATAGTACTAGACTTAATGACAATTTATATTTGCTCATTAGAACATTATAGCAACCACCAGAATTTGTGAAATGCTAGCTTTAAACGAGGCAGTTGAAACCCCTGTAACATTAAATTATTTTCAATAGCCTGTCCCGATGAAAAAATTGATCATACACAGACCATGCTTTTGTGTATGAAATCAGCTGAGAGTCATAAACACCATATAGTAGAATACTATAATATAGAAATTTTACGATGGAGAAGCTGTTCATTATAAAGTTGAAATTTTAGTTTGCAGTTTACATATTTCTTCAATAAAATATCCAAATATGAAACTTATATAATAGACTCTGTAGTGTCTTTTATTTCGAGTTCTCTGGAATATATCGAATCAACAAATAAATGAAAATGGGTATAGTTAATAGATAAAACATTGTTGAAATATGTAAATGTTGAGTTGAAATCCACAGAAAGAGATATTTTCTTTTCGTGTAGAAGCGGGGGTCTCCGTGGCGGAGTGTTTAGAGCATCGGGCTCAAAATCACAAGGCCTCTCACCTCTGTCGGCGCGTGTTCGAATCTCGGCCGCGGCGTTATGTGAGCAAGTTTGCCAGTTTATTTGCGGAAGGTCGGTGGTCTCTTCCCAGGTACATTGTATCTGGGTTCTCTCCTCCACCAACAAAAACTGGACGCCACCAGATAACTGAAAAATTGTTGAGTGTGGCGGAAAGCAATAAATAATCAATCATGTAGAAGCTTTTGAATAAATTGTCTCATATGAATACAAAAACAAATAAGCTAATAAGGGAGCAAAATTCGTTACCACGGGAATTCCAATAGACTGTTGAAAAACCTGATCATCTAAGAATAGTTATATGAACTGTCAATATATATTTAGATCAAAATTTGTGACACTTCATCTAAAGCTGGTAACGTCTCAATATGAGTGAAAAAGCCCCGATAGGACGCAAAACAACAATGAGCACTTTTTTATAATTGACCATTGCATTGGTACATACAAATGTAATTTTATCTTACTTTCAGGCACGAGAAATACCCTGGGCTCCAGGTACTATATTTTCGTCTATGTGCTTTCTTGTGGTTATATTCGCTTTGTATTTACCGGAAACACGAGGTTGGGATCTTCCTCAGACGATGGCGGAAGTGAAAATATGGTACAAAGAAACAAGTGGATTAAGAATGCGTAAAACACGCGTGGTGACCGAAAGCACAAATCTTTAGTAATTGTTATAGATGTAATAAATTTAATAAAAGTTGTATTAAGCTGCATTTTATTTTTATTACCCAAGAATAATACGTCTTTATCCTTATGTGTTATAGGAATTCTATACTAGTTTGCATGTGGCACGAAGAAAGCTATTGTACAAGCATTCAAGAGTGTATACGATACAGTCATTATTTCAGTTATCTGCAATTATGTTTTTCGTTCGATGGAATTCAACCTTGCGAATACAGGTTCATTTATAGACAAAATAATTGGCACAAGTATGTTATCGACGGAATGTAGAATTAAGCCCTTGGCATTTAGCTGAGTGATTGTACATGCACTAATTCTGATTGCTTCAACAAACTTTAAAGGTTTATTTTTCAGAGATAGTGTTAAGTTTTGAAACCCCGATATTTAGAATAGTTAATGTTGTGTAATACTTGTACTTGATTAACACTTGTGACCTGTTTTTTTTTCTCTAAATGTTCGATGTTTGTCGCTTCAATATAAAGATAATGTAACACTTGTTCTGTTGTAAAGCTTATTTTCAAAATTGTGCTTTTCAAAAGTGTTCTAGAAACCTCATTTTTAGTATAAATATATTGAAATTCTGTGGTAATTATGTGATATTAAGCACTTAAAGACTGGTGATTAAGCATTCGGAAGCACCCGTAATTAGGCACTGAAATTAAGACTGTGAGTTTTAAACGCACTCGTAATTAGGGATTACAGGAATTACTTTCATTGGACTTGACAGCCGTTTTGTGACTGTGTGAATTCAGCACGGCATTCAAACCCACAACAGACACTGTTATTGCATACCTATCGAAATATAGTAATTTGTTATAGTTATATTTTTCTTTCAATAATTGTATATAAATCGTGTCAATCTTTGAATTGTCTTTGTGATTGATTTCTGCAGCTCACAGGGTTTGTTTTCTTTACCCATAACATTACCTTGTATCTGTGGCATGGTTTCTACCGGCCTTCGAAAAGTCCTTGCTATCTTTGATATTTAAAAATTAATGGGGACTCCGTATAGAACTTTATAATTAGACGGGATTCCTGTTCGGAACTACTTTTAAAAAGTAGATTGGTGATTGTGGGTTACCATTCATTGCCTAAGTTTTAGGCAATGATAAGCAATCCAGCTCTTACTAAGGTATGATTTTTAAAAAAATTTTTTTATTTTTTATTTATAGTCGCCTGTACTAAGGTATGAACATGTATTAGGATTCATAAGTATTGAAGTAATGACCATTAAGTAATCATATAGTTTTCAAAAAAGTTTTTATTCCTTATATTGACTACGGATTATTCCATTTCCTGATCAAGATATAGGGTTCTCGGCGGGTGTGACCGGTAAGCAGGGGATGTTTAGTTCTTCTAGGCACTTGATCTCACCTCTGGTATGACCAGGGGTCTGTGTTTGTCCCTCTTCTTTATAAGATTTACGAGATTGATAACTTTTAATACAATTCAAAATTATTCATATCTTGCAATCATTAATACAAAAAGTTATCTTGCAAAACAGCATTACTATTCTACCCACAAGCACTCTGAAGTTGATATCAAAAAGATTCTGAAGTTGCTCATTAACAATATCTATGTAGTCATTGGAAATTAGGTCTTCCAACAGTCTTCTGTAATCCACATGGGCACCAATTATGCTCCTTTATTATCTGACTTTTTTTATTTTTTTTTTTTATATCACGCAGAATTTATTCAATTCTAAACGAGAAGAAAAAAATTGCTGTTCCCTTCAATTTGGCATTAAGATACATTGACAACCTTTTTTCGATATATATATCCTAATGAACTCGAATAAAAAATAGTATAGACTATTCCACGTCTGTTTCATATTTGGATGGTTTACTGAACATGGAAATTAACGGTAAACTATCAATTCAATTATATAAAAAACGAGATGGCTTCAGCTTCTCCATCATCAACTTCCCATATTCATGTAGCAGTATTATATTATTACCTGCATATATTGTCCCTTAAGTGTTTCGATACAAGAGACCGCGTTCTGTTTACAATCAAGCAAACCCCACAAAAGTACACATCTGATATCAAATTTTCCATAGGTACAACCATCGACTAGAGCTTCACTGCGTAACTGAGCTGCAGGTGGTTGGTAAATGTAATCGCAGAGTTTCCGTAAAAGCTACGACAACGAACATTACTCATTTTATTTATTTATTCCTTTAATACTTCTGTCTGAAGCCACTCCCTAATCTGGATGCAGTGATTCGCTTTGATCTTTCCTTAAACCAGTACTGTAGAAACATTATTGTCGCTGGCGGATCATATCACATGTACATGCATTTCATAGATGTCCTCAAACCAGATCTCTATCCTCAGTGTAATATTTGAAATTGGTTACATGAAATGGTGAAGATAACTAAGAATGTTCAATCTCATAACTCCTGTAAAGATTACAAAACTAAGAGTAGGGCATACCAAAGGTGAGTTGATTTGATCCCAACCAGACATTAACCATTCAAGTAAAATATTCAATGTACATATCTGGATATTTTAAGAACATTTTATTTACAGAAAGGGTTGACTAAACATTAACCTCAACAGCTTGCTGTATCCTATATTCTGTAAAAGGTCTTGTTAAGTAGTTATTTTCATTTACTAGCAAAACAAAAGCACTACTAAAAGTGACAGCTAGTATGTGCTAGTCTGCTTGTAATTACTTCCTCAGCATCAATTGTAATTCCAAAATACACTGCAACACTTCCACTACTAGTATAATTGATACAATGTTCCAAGTAAAGCACCAGGGTTATAAAGAGATGTTATATTATAAAACATAAACGGTACAAATTTTGATGCACCAGATGCGCATTTCGACAAATAATGTCTCTTCAGTGATGCTCAAGGCAAAAGTGTTGGAAATCCGAAATAAGAACAAACTTGGAAGAGCTGAAAGAACCAAAAATACCAAATAGTGAAGCCAAATCCGGCAAAGGATCAGAGTTATGCATACTCCTTAATTTTGAAATGAATTTCAAATATATATATATATATATTATACTTTGCATATATTTGTTATCATGCAAATGATTTAAATACCTGAATATCTGCTCTACAATTGAGATACCTATATGTGAGGTTCTCTGGTGTACCAGACTAATAGTTTATCACCATATTTCGAACTCTATCTAAAGAAGTAGCCATATTCCTTGAATGTTCAGGATGGGGATCATCAAAGGAATCGTAATACAGTTTCGTTTCCTTGAAAGGTCTTCAGCTTTAACAAGTGAACCCATTCAATATAAAGATTTGGAAATCTTTACAAAATACTAAAATATGGTTGTGGCAGTGTTGCTTTATATTGTACTACATTTTCATGCCACGTATTGACCCCTGAAATAGCTCCTTTTGAAAATTACGTGTAACTGCACATTAAAATGCAAAGGTGAAGGTAAGAAACAAAAATCAACTTCATAATTCATATAAAGAATACAAAAACAATAGGGCAAACATGACCCTTGGACATAGCAGAGGTGGAATCAGGTGACTAGGTGGAGTTAACATCGCCTGTCGACCGGCCGCAGCTGCCCGCCGTAAGCTCTATATTTTGATACGGTAAAGGGAGTAATCCTTAATCACAATCAGTATGCAAAAAAAACCGGTAAAAAAATAATTGGTATGAAACACTTCAGACAGCATTTGTCCCATTGACAGGTTGTATTAGTAAATAAGATCGTCATAACAACAATAGAATTAACAAAATAATGACTTTAAACGAGAGTTTTGAAACCCCTGTAGCATCAACTTATTTCTCAGTAGAATGCTTCGATTTATAAGTGACCATACGCAGAACATGCTCTTACGTATCGAATCAGCTGAGAGACATAATTTCGTATCTATATGATAATGGAATATTGCCACATAAATATGTGAAGATTACGATTGTCATAAAGTTGACATGCCAGTTTGCCGTTAACAACTCTGTTCAATAAAATAACCAAGTTCGAAGCAGATATGGAAGACTTTGTGGTGTCTTTTACTTCGACTTCACTGGGATATATCAAATCGAAATTTGAATGAAAATGAGTACTGCTACATGTAATAGATAAAACGTCGTCTATATATCTAAATGTCGAGTTGAAGGCCATAGCAAGAGATGACTTCTTCTCATGTAGAAGCTTTTGAATAAATTCCGCCTCATAAGAATACAAAAACAGATCAGCTAATAAGGGAGCACAATTTTGTCTCGTAAGAATATAAAAACATGTCAGGTAATAAAGGAATATAATTTGTGCCAATGGGAATTCCAACAGACTGGTGGAAGACCTGGTTATCAATGACTAAACAGATATTGTCAATGAGGAACTCTAGCATTTTTAAAATCAAATCAGAGTACTTGTGCATAGAATCAGAGTGGTGTTTAACAAAGTAATTTTTTGGATGGCTGATCACAGATATGAATATTTCCTCTTTTGATTTTTATTGAAGAAGTAGCTGTCTATGATGTTAGACAACCCAGTGTTTAATTTATCGTGAGGAATGATCGTGTAAAGTGCTGAAAACTCAAACATTTTAATGTTGTTGATTTGAGAAAAGTTTTGTGATGTCAACTTACTAAGAGTTCTTTAGAATTTTTCTTTTAGAGTCGACATTTTATTTACACCACTTCTCGCATATGTTGAGGCACAATAGGATTTTCCTTCACAGGAGTTAATATTTTCGCGAGGAGCAAAGATAGGATCTTGGTAGAACATCTACTGGATCCAGCAATGTATATATCTGTTTTGTAAGGGTTTTGGTGAAGTCCTGTTGACTGGGATAATAAATGCATGTAAATCTGAAGCATGATTTTGAAGAATTTCATCGTTAGAGAGGGAACTTGGAGTATATTTTATATTATATGTATAACAACACATGATCATTACTCATATAACAAAACACTATAGCAGGTATGAATATTCACCATCCCTTGAATTTCAAGATGGGTAATATTGGTGAAATACTTTAAGATTCTAACTTTCATTGATACACTAAAATATAATTTTACTATAGCTACCTGAGTATAACTGTTTATGCTTCTGAAATATCTGTAGGTTCTCTACGCACGATCCCTTCAGTCAAAACAAAAAACAAAAACATTAGTGCAACTGCAGCAAGATGTTTGGCAGTATCGTGCGGTCCTCGCCCTGCAGAACACTCACAATGACCGTTTAGAATATCCCTTGATTGTTTGTTAAACTTATTTTAAAGTTGTATGTTGCTTGCAATGAGAAATATAAATATTTTATTTTGACAATAACAGTTTAATTACATGTAAAAGTAAATGAAATATAAATTAATCTAAATGCAATTTGGCATCATTTTAGAAATGAGCAATGAAACTTGCTTGCTTGTTTGTTTGTTTTACGTTCCGGCGAGAATCTTAATAATGAATCTTGAATGGAGAAGTCCTTCGAATGAGACCCCAAAATAGAAGCCCTTCGTCACAACAGGTGTAGCGTGATAAAGATCCCTCACTGATCAAAGGTCTTAAGTGCCAAGCATAGACCTAAATTTTGCAGCCCTTCACCGGCATTGGTGACCCTCCATATGAGTGAAAGAATCCCGATAGGGACGTTAAACAATATACAACCAACCTATTCTGTATTTATGTAGCAATATTCCATTATCACATATGTATGGTGTTCATGTCTTTTACCTGATTCAATGCGCGAGATGATCAATTTTAAATCAAGGCAAGCTACAGACAAATAATGTTAATGTTTCGGGGGTTTCAACAGTCTCGTTTGAAGTCAGCATTTCGCAAATTCTACGATCGTTACAATGATCTTATTCGCAAATACAACCTGCCGTTAGGTCGAATGCTTTCCAAAACCTCTGTAACAATCTTTTTTTCTTTTTGTCAATAGCCTGTTTCTGTTTTAAATTTGACCATCCTCAGTTGAGGATCACCAAATGCGGATAACAATACAATATTGATACACAGATATAGGAAGTTGACGATGGAGAAGCTGAGTTTGAGTTTCTTTGCTCTGTATATCGATAAACTGGAGATTCTCTGTATCTACAGTGGAACGAGTTTCATTGCTATATCGATAGATCGGGAACTTTCTGTGTATATTTAGTTTTTCTTCTCGCTCTACTGATGGATCGGGGACATAATGTATCGAGTTTTTCTGCTATATAGATGGGTGGGAACTTCATGTATCGGAGACTTACTGTATCTATTGAGTTTCCTTGTCTCAATATCGATAGATCGGAGACTTACTGTATCTATCGAGTTTGATTGCTTTGTATATCGATAGATCGGATATTTACTGTGTCTATTGAGTTTCCTTGTCTCAATATCGATAGATCGGAGACTTACTGTGTCTATTGAGTTTGTTTGCTTTGTATATCAATAGATCGGATATTTACTGTGTCTATTGAGTTTCCTTGTCTCAATATCGATAGATCGGAGACTTACTGTGTCTATTGAGTTTCTTTGCTTTGTATATCGATAGATCGGAGACTTACTGTACCTACCGTATGTATTGAGTTTCTATGTTATATGGATAGATCAGGGATTTGCCGTATATATTGAGTTTCTTTGCTCTCTACATTATGTAAGCTCCTCCCGGTACATGGTACCAGATAGAAAGGCTTACCTGGAGAACTATAACTTTTACATCTGATTCCAAACGGCGAAGCGATATGTGTTGTATGACCCAGCGAAATCATGGCCTTCTTTCACGAAATGAATGCTCCTACGAGAATCGCGTTGGTACCTACTCTTTAATAAAGAGGAGCCCATTACTTTAATACAGTGAAAAGTTTCGCACGAAGTATTTTTATCCTTACAAGATTTAGAATTGTAAACCCTAATAATTTAGTCAAGCTTGCCACGTGAAATCAGATGCCCCCACCCCCACCCCCATCAACGGCCACATTCAATTTCCCAAACGGTTTTCTTTAAGTTATATATTTTATTCCTAGATGCGCGGCCACTCAAATTCTGTCAGTCACTTCTTAGACCCTGCATACAGCGGTCATACATAATCAAAATCAATGAAAGTCTGTTAACAGTGACATTTCAAACAACAATAATCATTATTTACAGTTATTAAACAAATAACTGTCATGACAAGCCTCGTGTGCTGTAATTTTGATACACAACATTACATGAAATTACATCAAAGCCGTTACGGACGTAGAAGACATGTAAAATATCACATGACCTATGCCACCACTTTGTGATTGTTTAAATACATTGGCGGTTACAATGGCGCCCACGTTGGGACTAGAACGACATATCACACACACACACACACACACACACACACATATATATATATATATATATATAATATATAATCTCTCTCTCTCTCACACACACACAGGTATATATATAATGGAATCTACAAGTTTCATCTATAAATTTGTGAACAGCTGAAAAGATATTTATATTAGTTTGCAAAGGCAAATTCATATCACCACACAATAGCAGATTTGTATCAATATTAACCAAATCAAATATAAAAAGAGAATGTATGAACACTATATTCCCAGATTGTAGCGTTGTTCTTCGAAACATTTTAAGTACCTTTCCTTAAACACATCTTTTTGAAACCTTTACTGTGGCCCCGTCCAGACCAGGTTGGTCGATTTATTTATTTATTTGATCGCCATTATATATAAAGAAAAGTTTTGCACATGTATAGTCAGATTTTCCGCGACAGCATTTTGCAAACACCCCCCTACCTAAACGATTCATTAATCAATAATCTCCATTTGGAAGGGAATCTTGTTCTTCCTTTACACAAATTTTCATTCCCTTTTGACCACGATACTTCGCAACAGGTTGGGCTGAAATTGAGAGGGCGTGCCGATAGACAACACTCTAATAAACAGACGACGGCTCAAGTCTGATCTGAAAACTTCACATGGACATTCAACTGATATGTAATAAAAGGGAGGCATACGTAGTGAAATATCAAGGTGTAATCTAGCTATGGGTATACACTTGTAACTGTGACTAGGGCAGAATTCCCCCATGGCCACCCACCCATGGAAACTAACTCTGGAGTGGGAATACTGTGGGGAAAATCCCACCCTAGAACTAGTCAACAGAGAGAATCCTATACTCTACAGTCAGTATCAAGGAAAGATCTTTTTCTTGAGCCATTTAAGCGGTGTGTCCTACACCAGAGGAAGTTTGTTTTAGAGTGGGAGTGAGGGGCTGTTACTCTTCACAAGGAAAATCCACGCTCAACGCTTTAAATATTTATAATAAAAAATTACTTTCATGTGAACAAACTGTTCGAATAGTTTGTTTTCAGGAAGACAATTGTTTTTTTTTTATTATAGATATTTAAAACGTCGAGGGCCTGCGAGAAAACTCCTATCTGCAAGATCAGTACTACACCGTTTGTCAACAACAAACCAATGACAAATTGTACGAAAGAAAAAAAAAACCACAAGATGTCAGTTATACAAAAGGTGCATGTACACTGTTTTACAAATTTCAAAAGCCCCCACGTTTGTTTTTCACTTTCGAAAAGTTAGAAATGCTGGTTTAAAAATGTTTAACACACACACATATTTTGACTTTAACTTTTAATATCATATTTTAATTCAATTGATATACTAGAAACTTGTCCAAGAATTCACATCTTAAAAATCAATATTATGTACACCCACAGGTGCTCGACGTTTTAAATGATTATATAACTTTTCTACTTATCTGTAAACAAACTATTCAAGAACAGGTTGTGAATAGTTTCTTTACAGACAGGCAGTTGTACAATGTCATTCCAAGTTTTCTTGTCCTTTAAAATTAAATCACTACTTAAAAAAATATTTAAGTCAATCAAAATAAGAAATGCAAGACTGTATAAAATAAGAATGAATTTATGAGTAATTGAAAAAATGCAAACATATCATTCCCACTTAAATGTTTTGCTTTGTGTTTTTGTAGAATGGAGCTAGTTGATGGCAGTAATAGATTTCAGCGCGTTTTATGTAAGAAAAGAACAAAGCCAAATGACAGGAAGAAATGTGAAGGCATTGAAAAGAGATGATTTCTGAGGAAAACATTCATGGTAGATGCTAGACCAGTGGACGTGTTATGTAATAAATGCAGACACCACTACTACAGAAACAAACAATTCATCACTGTATTCAGAAATAGCCATATATTTACTTTTGATATCTATGGAATAAATATTATCTATAATGAGATTTACAGTTTTATAACTTCCTATGTAATGTTTTTTGTACATGTAATATATACAATTTCACTGAGAGGATTGGAGATTGAAATAGCATGATCTTAAGATCATACTAGATATGGATACATGTATTATATTTCATTATGTCTTGAAGTTTCGTCTACTTATATCACCCTGTGTCAAACATTGATTTTTACCTGAATAAATCTATCTATCTATCTATCTTACAGTCATGCTAATTTATATTACATGTAGTTGGTGTAAATGGAGGAGTTCAGTCTGGATTATTTGATTTATATTTTTATTTCTTTTAAATTCAAAATATTTCATGAATGTGTTTTCCTTACAATGAAGGGAAATACTGATATATATTCCATAAATGAAGTACATAAAAAGGTATTACAAAGTTAGAAATGCAATAAGAATGGGGATTGATAGAAAAGTAAATGTCAGTTGTACCATTTTAAAAATTATACATGTACAACATGTACAATATGCATTTTCTATGCATGTTGCAATGGTTCTGACTTGGTAATTCAATTTCATTGCATTTGTATAAATAGACAATAGAGCGACATTGTTATTAAATATTATATAACAGTTACACATATATAATACTAATAGTGAAACAAATAATTGTGTATATTCCTTTACTTCGCTATACAAGAAAGGAATAAATTCTTTATCATGTACAAATCTCTAGAGAATCAAGTAAAAAATATTTAAAGCAAAATTTTTTTAAGAGGTTCACTACAATGCACATTAAGTTCAGAGTATTTTTGAACACATGTGGTATTTCATGAAATAGAATAAATTGTCATCTGCATGCAATATACACTATATTCCTTTTTTTTCTTTCTTTCTTTCTTTTTTTTTTTATAGATAAATTTAACTATTGTTAACTTTATTTACGAAGCTGGAATAATTGAACACTTTATTTCCATGTAAACTTCTCATTTGAATGAACAAACACAATTTCTGTTTATCATTATATCTTTGAAGATTTTCTTCGGTGAGGTACATGCCCTGTTAAAAAGAAACTAAGTAATTATAATATGTATTTCTATATGCTATGTAATTTTCTCTCATTCCATATACAGATTTTACATTCAGTGTATGGCATCAGGGTTTTTACGAACATATTACCTTCTTATACATAACCTTTTCCTCATGACATCACAGTAAATAACATCAACGTCATCATAAACATGTAGAAATCTATATCAATTTTGAATGACTGTAAAAAGAAAACTAGAAAAGATATGGTGAAAAAATGAAATGTTTTATAACCTATAAATCTTAAAGTATTATTTGAGAGTTTCACTTATTTTGGTGACAGGGCCGATTTTGGCACTTCGTGGCTTTAGTTCTTTCTTTTTACTGATTTTGAAGTGTATTCTAATCAAATATATGTACACAATATAAATAATCTGCTAGGATATATATATATATAATATAATATAATATAATATTCCAAATGTATCATATATGGTTATGATGTTATGTTTGTATAATGATGTTTATCATGATTATGACCTAAGTCCAATAAATCCAATCTGGTTTCCAAACGGACGACCGTCTCTCCGATAGGAGAAAAGCAGTTCTGGGTTCTCGACCGTGCACGGACATGAAGTCGTATCATCAATGTGTTCCGGCAAAACTCCCTCCTCTTCCAGCAAAGTACGAATTGCCATTTTCAAATCCACTGTGGGATTTTCTCCAGAATTTTTGTTTATGATACATCTAGGGTTGATGTCTTCAAATTGTTTCACATCATCCTTCCCAAATTCGAAGCAGTTTTTACAAATAGACGGTCCCATAACAACCATGATATCTTTGCTTTGGCTTCCAAATTTATCCTTCAAAGCTTTCACTGTCATTGAAGGAATCCTTGCTACTGTGCCTTTCCACCCTGAGTGAATGGCTGCAAAAGCACGTTGAACGGGGTCTGCAAAGAGAATGATGACACAATCTGCACCAGGGGCTGCACAAGTGACTCCCGACTTATTGCTTGTGACACCGTCATAACCTTCTTCGGGAAGGTCCGCTCCTACTTCATACACTGTGTTTCCGTGAACTGCTTTTGCAATAAACAGTTTGTCCACATCAAAACCAGCTTCGGATCCCAGACGACGTCTGTTTTCTTGAATCAGAACGAGCGGGTCTCGCTTAGCTGTCGTATAGACCATATTCATGGACTTCATTCCAGGAATACAGGATAGACCTCCTGTCCGTGTGCTGAAACCATGGTAAAATAAATTGCTTGGTATCAGTCTAGACTGAAGGATTCTGACGTCGTCTGACGTGTTTATTCTGCGTAAGTAATCTCGAACTCTGTCAGTTGTACTCTCCAAGGTTTCTCGATCATTGGAAATAAGTTCTCCAATTGCTTCGACATTCCACTGTACTGCTGGGGTGAAGAAAACTTGACTAAGAAAAATTACTTCTTGTTTACGTTTACAGATAATCTTTATATTAGGACACATTACGCTATCAAGTTTGTCTTTCGCTATATGAAATCCGGAAATCAAATCCGTGGACTGAATTTCCACTGCCCGATCATTCAACTTGGCCTCTGCTATCTGTGAAAGGAACTCGTTTGGAAATTTTGATCCTAACAAGATGATGGTATTCACAGATTTCTCTGCATCCAAAACACTGGCAACCTTATGCCTATCTGACTCGGTAAAATCATCCGACAGAAGAATAACACCAACGGCAACGGCCATATCAACTGCAGTAAGTCTGGAAGATAACTACAAGATTACCATAAACCATGAAATCCACAAGAATAGATTTTTTTTAAACTGCTATATAAGTATAAAAAATGATTTTACATATTTTGTTCCTTTCAACAATCTTCATCAAAACGAAACTGAAAGTGCGAGCAAAGTTTGACGTGGGAAGTCCCTTATTATGCAATGGTCTACTTTATTTGCTAATGTTCATAACAAAGGGAACACTTCGAAACTAAAATTATACATTTTGTTACTTTACACTAGATGGGAATAATTCTAAAATACAAATATAGTATTTAAATAATATGATATAGAGTAAGTTAATCATTTTGAAATTTTGGGGTACAAGCAAAACAACATCAAATGGTTGAGGTAATCGAGTATGACCCAAAGATTTCTATTGGTTAACGTCATTGATTCTATTTTTGCACTTTTAATACTTCCGGTTATTATTTTACTTAATTGACTGAAATCAGGCTTTCTGATATGGGGTTGCAAGTTTATGAGAATTTCCCAGGAGAGTACATAATTTAAATATTAATTGCCAAAAATTGGAGTTTAAGTAAGTTTTATCGTATTAAATTCTCTACTGATTCCTTATCATGATTTGGGCACTGTGATTTTGTTTATGGTAGGTTACCGTGAGTCAATGGCGTCGAAGTTAGAGTAATGTAAGTTGTTACTGTATAATGATTTATATGATATATTACATGATATAAATCAATATTAATTATTTTTAGTAAAATCACGTATAACTTATCTCCACTTCTGTTTAGTTCTTAAAATGTAAGAGATTTTAAAAATGTTGTAGCTGGTAGAGAAGTATCAGAATTTATGTGAGCTGAACAGGTACTCTTAATTTCGATGCCGTATGGTCTTGCTAACTATTTGGGTGCATTCCAGCTATGCTTTTGAATTAGCATCAATGTATGTGACATTATTCCCCTTTTTATTAAAGGTTTTGAATCCAAGAAATTCTTGAGACTTTTCGAAAGTTGGACCTACATTCTAACAAATTTAGGTGTTTTGTTGTATTAACAGGAAGGAAACTTTGTCCTGTGGAGTATGACCTTAACCACAGATATTTCACAAGCCAAGCCAGTATTTTGTTAGAATAACCTATTGAATAGTATCAATATTTCAGTGAATTGTTTCAGTGCTAACGAACTCTGTATTTTTCTTCATGTGTATCTCTTATTTTGTTGAAATTTTGGGGATAAAAATATGTCATGAAATGTTTAAAGTTGACTTTACATGTGTTTATTTCAGTCTACTATGATGTTACAATCAAAAGAGTAGTGTCTTATCAGTGCCTGTTTAATTGCCTCAGACTTCAGTGCATTATCTAATCAAAATGCATATTTACATAACAGTTACATTAGCATGATAAATTCATTAAATTGTAAATAGAAAGACATGAAAAATTAAGACCACGGTGATTAAAATTGACTTCTTTGCATATTTCAAACTTAAATGCTACACATAATCAAACATGTCTTATTATTAAAAACACAGTTGATAATTAGACTCAGAGGGCTGTTAGAGACTGACATTGGAAAATGGTTCATCACTAATTAAAACTTACTCTTTTAAATATGTGTGGATCTAAAATAATTTCCATTAAAATGTCATGTATTGGTTCCTGTAAAAGCCTTTCTTATAAATTCAAATTAACTGCCATTTAGTAAAAAATCAATTTTGGAACTTTATTATTTTATGTTTAGAATGGTGACAGTAAATGACACAGATTCAAACTTGCAGAATATAATTTGGGTTTTGAAATAAGAGTCTGATATGGTCAATCAATAGTTCTGGGTTTATATCCCAGTATAGCTTTATACTATTGCCTTAATTCCTCTCACAAGTGTAAAAAAAGCTGATTTCTCATCAAAAAGCATAGGGTGCCACTCAGGGCCAACAGTGTATTCTACAACAATTAAAAAATTAAGTTCAAATTAATATATATTTCAGATAAAAGATTTTAAGAATTAAAGACTTGGACTGAAGCTTGAGGAATGTTGAGTAAACAGCAATGCAGAAACCTCCATGAGGACCCAGACAAAAATATTTGTGACCTGCCAGCAAAATTAATGCTGGATCTGAAAGAATGTTTGGATTCTGGTCCAGAAACGGCTAACTGGAGGGCATTTGTTGATGCAGCAGCCAAACTTTATAAGAGATACACCTTCAGGTTATTGTTATTTTCCAAATTTACAATTTAATGTACATGTAGAAGTAATGAAAGAAGTTAGTTCTGTACACCTGAGTAGAGTTCAATGAAGTTAAACTTTCAAAATAATGTCCAGAACTCTTCATCTAATTTAGGGAAGAATTTTTATACCACCCACAAAGAAAGTTTAGAGGGTGGGTGGGTGGGGGTTGGTTACTGGAATCACTTTGTCCATCTGTTTGTCCATGGACATAATTTGTCCAGAGGGTATCTATAACACTGATGAACAGATTTGATTAAATTTTTATGCATATGTTATATGAATGTTGATGTTGTGCACTGGCTATTTTGCTTGATTGAGGGTTTTTTTTTTAACATTCAAGGAAGTTATTGATATTTTTTTTCCATTTTGAGGGGGTGTTGTAATTGTCCAGAGTATATCTTAAAAACCAATGAACAGATTTTATTCAAATTTTTATTTTATATTATGTTAGCAGCAATAATGTAGCCCTCTGCAGTGTTTTTTTTTTTGGGGGGGGGTGTCAGATTTAAAAAAAAAAAAGAAAACAGAGAGGGCTACATTAAACATTATTGCAGTAAATATTATATGTATAATGAAATTGAGCACTTGTAATTTTTATTGAGATTTTTAATGCTCAAGGAAGTTAAGGATATTTTCATTTTTGCAGATATTTTTTTAAAATTCATTTTCCTTTAAATTTTGTAATGATCATCTCTCTCAAAGAGACTGTCAGACAACTACATTAGTGAGCAGATATTATTTTTTATACCAGTAAATATTGTAATTTTGATCTCTTGTAAATAAGTTTTGTATATTTCATTTTACGGGTGTTTTTTTTTTTAACTTTAGCGAGTTAGTCATTTTCTTTCAGGTTTAGGAGAGGGCATAATGGAATCAGCAATCCATTTGTCTGTCTGCTCATCTGTCTGTAGGATTTGTTAATGAAAGATGTGTTGTTGACTGGCTCATGTATGTTGAATAGGTATTCATGAAATAGTATTCAGAAGTTATATTAGGCATATGTTAAACATTCTGAGTATTGCTCAACTGCAGAATATATAGTCTTGCATTTACATTAAATGCCCTCAAGAAAACAGAGTTCTTCTTTATGTCAAAAGGATGTGTTTATTATTCAGTGAGCACAAATTTCCCTATTTCCCACCATTTAGTGTGCCCTGTGTGTGGAGGGTGGGGTGGGGCATATTAGTCCTGTTAGAACAGTTCAAGTCTGTAGAATATCCAACATTTGATGAGGGAGTAGATGGTAGTTATGATGTGAACTTGCTTTGAGCAGTTATATACTGTTCAGGAATCTGGATTCATATTTCAGTGTTATATGTAACAATAATGGAAAGGTCTAGTAATCAGACTCATTGTAATTTAAATGTAGGGCATGAAGTGTACAAAAAGCTTTTTGCTTTACTGGGTTTTTTTTTGTTCAGATGTGAGATATAGAATTTATTTCCTCACACAGCTACCAGGACATTGAGATGAAGTTTGGTAACCGGATTTACACTGACAGTCCGAGTAAAGCCCTGATTAATGAGCTTGGAGCTCTGAACATGACTGCAGAGGAGCTCACCCGAGTTCTGGACCAGTTGAAGCTTGAACGAATCCTTATGCACTTGAAAAAATATGGTTGGTTTTAAAGCTTTACAATGTAGATACTGTAAACTATAAAACATGTTTTTAGTGATAATCTTCATGCTAGTCTTGCTCCACTAATTTATGAACACTGCCACTGTAAGATATACATAAATTCATTTAGAAAGAAAAAAATAATAAAGTCCAAAATCCATTTAAAAACTAATTTCACTGATAGCCTAATTTGGTCCTGTTGTTGAAAGTGATTCTAAATTCTTAATAAAAGAAGCATTTGTATAAATTTGTTGTTAAATAGGTGAGATATACAAAACTAATAATAACTAATAGTGCACCATGCATTGTCAACATTGAAATTGAGATGTTTATTAGGTCATCTCAGTCTCTCATGTGACCTGTGTCATCTATCATTAATTTTCAAAAATCTTGCTTCTCAGAGACTGCACAGCCAGTTTTTACCAAAATGGCAATGAAGATCTTTTGAGGTAGGGATAAAACCTTTTAAAATATTCAGATGCCAGATATACAAAGGTTGAACACCACTACTAAATTTCCAAAATTTATGACTACTAAATTTCTGAAATTTATGACCCCTGTTCAGATCCAAAGGTAGGAATATTAATTGTTTAATAATCTTATTTTTACTCCCAAATTTTTAGGGAGCAAACTAGATGTATAATTATATTGGAGGCTTGTATTAAATTTGTGAAATTAATGGTCCCTAGGTCATGGGTTTGGTCTCCAAGGTGGGAATATATGGATCATATGGTCAAAATGTATTGAATATTAAAAAAAAACATTTTCTCTACTTTCAAGCATTTAGGAAGCATACTATATGCATATTAATACTTAGAGTAGATGAATAAAGTTTTGAAATTCATTGTTCATGGGTACAGGTTCAAAGGTAGGGCTGTTAGTGTCATAAAGTGCAAATGCAGCTAACTTCTGAATATTAAGAACTGGGTGTGTTATGATAATGAGCATGGAGGCCTGAATATCAAAGAAACAGTCTAGATGTCTAGTTACATCTAGCACTGAGGCCTCTAACCAAACTAATGAAGCTCATGGATTGAGGTAAGGGATTCAGAGCTGATTGTTGGTTTATAAGTTCATATAGTGAACATGTAATGATTTAAATCTGTTTTACGGTGAAGTGTGGGTCTATAAGTTTCATATATTGAACAGGTAATAAATTAATTATTGATATGTATTCATTCCTACTATTAGAAACTGGTCGCAGTAGTTCAGTGGTTAGAGCGTTCGCTTCGTAACCGGGAGGTCGTGAGTTCGAGCCCCGTTCGTGCCATGGCCGCGTCAAACCTAAGATGAAAAATAGGTAGTGATTGCTCCTTCGCCAAATGCTTGGCATTTAGAAGTGAGAATCACAGGTCTTTTGGATATGACCTTAAAAACGGAGGTCCCGTGTCATGTTAGGCATTGGCATGTTAAAGAACCCTCACTGCTATGACCCTGAGCGCAAAGCATAGTTCTAAATTTGTCGTACTTCACCAACAGCTGGTGACGTTTCAATATGAGTGAAAAATTCTCAACGGGATGTAAAACAAACAATCAATCAAACATTAAATCTACTATTAGAATGCTGTCACATTAAATATAATGATAAATTTTGATAATTGAATATTGTGAAAGTGCAAGTGTAATTTTGATTGATTTTTTTTTTTTGAAATGTATATAATTTAGATTTATGCATGTAGCCTAGTACAGAGTTTTTTTTATTTTCATTGTTTGAACAGAAACACATGTAAATGTAGTTCTGTATGTATTGTAAAATAAGATTCAATTATTTATTTAGAATTTGATTATTCCCTGCATTGGAAAAAAGTGTAGCTTGCATTAAAGTACAGTGTACATGTAAATAATTTATGATAAAATTGAGTTTTCTTTTAGATAATCAAGTACGTATGAATAATTTATGATACATAATGTAATTTCTTTTAGATATAAATCAATAAGAGGCCCAGGAGCCTTAATGGTAATCTGAGTATCATAACTGAATTAGAAGTGTAGTGTGGAAATTTATATGCATCTAATATAAATCTCTGAAAACTGAATATCCTTATGATAAAGAAGGATATCAATTCTTCTTAATCTGGTCAAACCATAATTATTTAATTTGTAAATATTGTGAATAGCAATAGAAAGTACATTTATCTCATCAGATGATATTCAGAAAAAGATTTTAAAAAATAAGACTAGTTTATTTAATACAAATCATTTTTATGCAGATTATTATCTAGATGTTCAAGAGTAAAGACTAATTCATTTTCAGTGTAAGAGCCACAGAGTTTCACCCAGGGGTTGGAAACATAATACCAGGTGTTATGAATTTCACAATATTGGTATGCTCGTTACCACTCTACATGTACATCCAGGTCTAGTGCTTGGTGTTGGGAAGAATGAAGATTTTACAGATTACTGAAAATAATAGTCGTAAAAAGTCTTCTGAAGACTTAACATATAATGGGTATTTTCTGTGGGTGGATTTTTTTTTATTCTGCCCCTATTTTCTTTCTGCAGTTAAATTATACCTATTTATACCTATATGTATGTATATTATTATTTTGTGGATTTTTTTCTGTCCACAAAAAATGGACAACTGCAGAAAATACCAATTATATGATACAACTAACTAGATGAATGATTTCATTAATTTCTGTTTCAGTATATAATTTATCGATAATCATATTTTCACCAAGCTATTACAAATATGCAAAATAAAATTATTATACTGTAATTTTCAGAATAATACAAAATTTCAATATATTTATTATAATGATTCTTTTTTTAAGTGAGACTTTCTTATCAATATCACTGTTTGATTATCAGTTATGAAAATTGTGTTTGGAAAAAAAATTGTGGTGGATGGAATTGTTTGTGTATGCAAAATATACAAAGGGAGGGGCTAAAAGTGAACTCTGCAGATGTCTCAAACACATACAAACAAAGCTGACTGGATAACAAACTCAGGTCCACTCTCAAGCTGACACAGAGAGAAACCTAAGCTGACTCAAATTTTGCTGGAGCAGTCCCAGCTGAGTCCATATCATGGGTCCTCTTGTGTGTAAGGTTGGGTCTGGTCAATCCTCTGTATTGGACTTTTACTTTGAGAGTTCTAAACATAGTCATCGTGATACAAATGGCACATTTTCATTTTAGAGCAAATTAAAATTATACATGAGCCAACAGAGACTACAGAGCTCACTGAGGGAGATGTACTAAGACTTGAAGTTGATGGTGTAGGGTTCCCATATCCCAGATATCAATGGTTTAAAATAAATCCAGCAACTTCAAAATATCAGGAGGTTCGAGGAGCAAATCTCAAAGTTATCAAGATTGAAAAATGCAGGTAAAATTATGTCTAGAATTCATTAACTCTTCATGCAGATTAATTTAGTTTTATACTCCATACCTATATGCATGTAGCAAAATCCCCCTTCTCTCTTTTTTTTTTCTTTTCTTTTTTTTTTGGTAAAATTTGGTGTTATATAATTTCAGAAATGATTCAAATGAACAAAAATTATTTAGGTGTGCATAAATGCATGAGAGAGGGGTCATATAAACTCATTTACTATGTGCTTGTGCAAAGAATTGTATGGTACTGATCTGATGTTTTAACAGGACAAGTGTGTTGATTTAAGGATAGGCAGGACAGTGGCATGAGAAAATTATTTGTCAATGAATTTTCCTAGTACTGAAAAAATTGTAGTAGTGGGACCCACAATACAAGTATGTCCAAATCATGAGAGAATTGTTGTCATTCAAGGGAATTAGGGACTGAAAGAGTTGCCTTCCCTGAATAGCAGTGAAAGCTGATTAACATTATCTCATGGTCCTTTTAAAATTTCTCTGAAATTAATTTCTGTCAGAATTTCTCACAGACTATAGGGGGGTGAACACTCTTTCAGTAATTTTCAGTGTCTTAGATTCTGTGGTGTAGACAAAACTATAATTACTAATAGTAGGTTTACTGGTTTACATTGACAACACTTAACCTTGTGTTCCTCCATATTATAACTGCTTTTTATAATCATATATACTTAAAGTGCCTTCAATGCTTATCAATATATTTAAAAATTCTAAAATAGCAAAACAAAAAAAAAGAATGAAAGAACAAAAACAAAAAAAACCCATACAAAATACAAATCAAATTTATTCTGACTATCTTCTCAAATATGAAGGAGAAATTCTAGAAAAATATGGGGGAAAATCTCAAAAATCATACCTCAGTGATTTTCTCATTCACTCAGGTTTGAGAGTATTTTGACTGTGATATTACCATGTACTTAACAGATATAAAACCATAGCTTGCTATGGGACATAACAGTTATGATGTCATAACTACATGTAGTAAAGCAGTGTCTGTAGAAATTATGATGATGAGTTTATGACATAACATTTAATTATGTGATCTATGTCCTGGCTATCCATATTTTATTCATTGCAATAGGCAGCTTACATTGCCAATATAGAAATTTCATTCAAATTAGAAATACTGTGTTTGGTGGTAAAATTAATTTGTAGTCTTATTGCATGTTTAGACAGGAAGACTCTGGTACATATTGCTGTCGTCTTCACAATGGCAAAGGAAATTCCCAGGTCCATTTCAGTCAAGAAGCTATGGTCATTGTTAAAGCACATCAAGACCATCATCACCCAATAGTCAAAGTCCCAGGTAAATCTAATCATAATAAAAGCTCTTGCATGTACGGTAGATTTCATCATCATTAATTGTGAGATGTGATGCTCAAATACACAATCTGGACTCTGCGTCAATTTGACATGTTTTCTAGGTGAGTGATCTAGCAGGTTAAAGTTTTTGAAATGAAGAAGTTTGAGGAGGCCCAGTTTTAAGAAGCTATTTGCCCTACATAGTTCGAACTTTCATGCACGATTTATTTATAGATGCACATAGCCACTATTGGTTCGGCATCTGACCTACATTTTTCAAATGAGTGAACAGGTGAAAGCATTAAGATTACCTGCACTGAAACAAGTGAGCTTTTCTAATTAAAATTTATCCATTGTCTGTAAACTTTTCCCAGTGTTGACATCTTCTCAAGAACCACTAAGCCAAATTCAACCAAACTCAGGGTAGGTTTATATGGATTATTTATTAAAGCAAAAAAATCATTGAATTTTTAAGATTCACCTATATTCCAGAAAATAATTATAATAAGTCAATAAGTTCATAGCAATAGCCTCTGCAAACAAGGGTAAGATGTTACAAAGGAATCATAGATCTGTCCATCTGGCCAAACCTCCCACATTACATCTTGGCAACAATGTTGTAGCAGACATTACAAATGTCTGCTTGGCACAAATTGGGGCTAATGATCAGATGATGTGGAATAATCAATCATAAAATCTGCACTCCATTATATTTTAAGATATTATGCACTCACTGCACCATCAACATGCAACACTTTCTATATAAAAGTACACGTAAGGTGTTTGGATGATACTCAAGTGACCGTCAAAACCTATGGGCCTCTTGTGTAGACGTATTTGTTGACTGTCTCTTTGATTGTTTTAAAATATGTTCTGACATTATAAAAGGATACGAAAGAAAAGCAGATACATTGCATGTAGATATATTGAAATAAAAACGAACATGTAGAGGCTTGGGTTAAGTCTAGATTACGTAATATTGTGATGATTATGTAGTTATTGGACATCCAACATAGAAACGTTTGTTAGATTATCTACTGTACTGACTATTCTCTGTTATTGCTTGATGTACAACATAGACAATCTTGTTAGATAATCTATAATAGTTTGTGTTAGACATCCCACCATAGAAACCCTTGTTAGATCACGTACTGCTCATATTCATTTTCATATAGTCACTGCTATACATCAAAATGTTTTCCATTTCAGATAAGGGCTTTAACCATGCTTTGCCTTTTGATAAATCTGCGGTGTTAGACAGAACACAATTCTATCGACAGAAGGATGTCATGCCAGAAAAAGGTGTTTATTACATGTACATCAATATTATAACCATTGTGTCCAAAGTCAGCTCTGTTTTTTTATGTTACAAAATCTCTAACAAAAATGTTTTTGTGTTCAATATATTAAACATTTACATTACCCAGAAAGGACCTACATGTTATGTTATATGATGTTCGATTTCATCTAGCAATTCTTTGGTCTTAAAAATTTCAAAGAAGTTGCCATACAAAAGTTTGTGTTGATTAAACAATTGTCATAACAATATGCTTAAAATCAAACATTTAAAAAATGATAGGTATACAGTACCTAACCAGATATAACCTAACACCTTACCAAACACAGAAAGCAGATGTCGTGTTTGCTCCAACAGAATTTGCACCTGCTGTGTGTTTGCTGCTTTTGAGTCTTCTTTAGACTAGACCTAGTAGATCCAGTGCTGTCTGGTTTTTGCAGCCAGGTGTGACTGTATCTGCTTATTTAATATTTTTGAGGGCAGATTTTTATATTCTTTTATATATACGCATGTAATATAAAGATGTCCTAAGAAAGAAAGGAATGAAAGATATTTCTGTCTTTACGTCACATGACATAGTTACTCAATACACAAATGTGGATGAATACTTTAATTTGTGTGCATGTTATAAAACAAAAATCACAACATCATCTTCTAGATTTCAGTTTTAAACATAGATTGCATCATAGAGGCTAATGAAAATAACGCATTGATGAAAACAGCTGTCACTTTATATTACTGACAGAATTTCTTCAAAGTAAGAGAGAACACCATGCGATTCATTTGATACCTCCACCTCTAACTTGATACTTGTTTATTTAATTTTGTTGTGTCTCACAACTATACTAGTTCTGTCTCCCCCTTAGTGCTCTTTTGAAAAGAAAACATGTGATTCAATGTGAACTCAGATTCTGATTAATTGGGACTGTAACAGATTAAAAGATTTTGTGCTGCACTGAAAGGCTTTCTCCAGTAATAGGCCAAATGACATCATACATCATTTAGGCCTAATATTTACTTCCAAATGTATTGTAGACAGGACTCATTTTTATTACTTGTCAGTTTTCTATACTATAGTTAAAACTACTGAAAGTAAGGTTTTTAACTAAATGAATAAACAATACAATAAGTAAAACAGCAAAATTATAAGTACTATTTTGTATGTGTACAGGCATGTAAATAACAGGTGTTGGGATCTCTAGATTTTTATTCAAATAACTCTAACATTACTCACTTCTTGTTTGATTTTGCTCCCAGTAATATAGTTGTCAAAATGAAGATTTTGTGGGATTTGTTTCTGGGTTATTTTTAATGTATAGTGAAAAATTGATTAATTGAAAAATTCTCAAGATGGTGTCACTGGGCACAAGAAAAATGAAAAAATAATTAGAGATATGAGAGAAAAATACTGTTGTATGAGTATCCATAAAATATTAAGGTAATTCCATTCTTGGAGTTGCAAAAAAGGAGGAAAAACCCTTAACCGTACATTTCTTGGCTACTCATAAGAGAGTCTTACAATCATTACACTTTTTTCTTTGATTTAGTTGATTGCAATAGATGACAATTCATAATGATCATTGATTTTAATCCAAAAATCTGTGCTGATCAGTCTGTAACATGTACATATACTGTAGTTTTATAGAAACTGCCATCAGAGAAATACAGTATCCATTTACAGTATTGTTACTGATGACTAAGTCAATACAGGTTAACTGTTTTATGAATTGATCTCAGTGTGTCGATGTACTAATTCAGATTGTTTGATTTTCCAATTGCTAAGATAATGGACACATTTTAGAACAAAATAACTTATGATTAGTTATGATGTATTGTACTTTTGCTCAATTCAGCTGTTCTTCCATACATACTGGAGCACCCTAAGAGTCTGCAGATAATGAAGGGAGCCAACCTTGTCCTAAACTGCCAAGCCCTTGGACGACCTCCATTGACATATGAGTGGTACAGAAATGGACAATACTACAGCACCACGGAGGACAGCTATATAAAGGTCCATTGACAGTTACAGTTATTTAGAAAGTTTAATTGCTCTCTGTTTACTAGTATTTTAATATTGAAAGACTAAAAGTAAGTATTTCATGAACTTGATGTTTTTTGTTGTCAAAGAAAGTGGTCCAAATTCCCATGAATGTACTCTCCTTTTCTAAAATAAAAGATGTTGATTATATAAATTTCTGTTGCTAGGACTGATTGTTAGGTATTTCATTGTTCCAAAGTTGCAGTTGTATTCCAAATCTTCACTATCATTATACACATTCTAAATTTAAAGTTGACTCTTTTCAGTTTTGTCACATCATTTCTAAAACATTTTTGTTTTATTCTAGATTCCAGCTCTTAGCAATCAGATTGGTACCTACTTCTGCTTAGTGAAAAATGCATTTGGAGAAGTGAAAAGTAAAGAAGCGATAGTGACGGTATCAGGTAAAATGAGGACTGATCTGAATGAGTATATGTATTGGTGTATCAGAATTCAAAACGTAAACAGAGTTTCAGAGAAAAATTAATGTAAGATGTTTATTTAAAAGAAAATCCTTGCATTCACATGTAAATCGTAGTAGTAGCACTTCATGTTGAACATTATATATTAAATAGTATATATATTTGAGGGTAATGTTGAAAATTTCCACCTTGAGAAAACCACTGTCAATCAAGTTGCAGTCTGTATCTGCTTTCAGTATGTATCTTAACATTAATCACTGAATATGCCATCCCCTACAATATCGCTTACATGGAAATACTTCAAGAGATAACATTACTCAGTGGAGTTGAATGAGTTGTAATTGACTGATTAGCAACTCTTATGACTGAGTTAAGGAATGAAGGTAATTTCTGCTTATTTATAGGTTATGAAGTAAGTTGGGGCAGCTTGCACATTTTAAACTGCACAAAGCAATTTATAACAGAGGATGAATTGTCTCAAATTATGTCATATGAAATAAGGAGAAATTACTTTCATTTAGTAAAAGGGTTAGATGTAGTTTAATAAATGATTGTAAAGAAAATATGAATTTTACATGGAACATAGAGTAATACTGCCATAGCAACAAAATGGAAACAGAGGAGCAAAACATATTGTGATGTCACTCCTGGGATGTCATATGGCTTGACTTAATGGCAGCTTAGTTTATGAGAAATAAAGTATGTTAATAAAACCAAATGAACTACATCAGATTTCACAAGTGAAATTAAATTATTCTAATTTGAATATTTATTTTTTTTTAAAAATCCTAAAAGGTAAACTATTTGGTAGATATTGAACAGGATTATATTTTGTTATGGCCTCAGACTTTGTGACTTGATAATGGTTTCTGGTTGACAAACATGTCACTTTGTCAAAGTAAAAACTTGAAGGTATACACCTTGTTACTGCAGCTATGCAACCAGTTTAAGTTATTTTTTTTAATTAATAATGATACGATTGAGAGTATTTTATTTCTTACAGAAAATGTACCAGAGCCAGTTGTACAAGCAGGTGAGTGCATGTATTTATAAAATTGTTCTATCAAAGATCGTTTAGGTAAATGTAGTCCACGCCAGAGAGTGCATGTACAGCGTCATAGCAAAAATATTTGCGATTTTTCAAAATGGTGACGTCTTACTTGTGCGTCTCGATTAGGAAAAGAGCGATAGCTCTATGGAAAATACAAGTTATCCAGTGATTTTTTGACAGTTATCTTTGTGTAGGAAATGAGGTAATTTTATATTTATTGCCTGTAACTTCCTTAGTGCATGTAAACAACCACAATTTTACCATGGTTCGAAAATCAAGTGAACTGAAGTGACGAAGTTAAAAATTTAATCGTAACTCTTAAAAGTGAGAATCACAAAATTTCAGAAATTATTCAACTGTCGAATATTAGTGAATCTACTGTTAGATCATTTTGGAAGAAGTTTATTCAACGGGAAATTGTAGAAAATTTACCACAAGTTGGTAGACCTCGAAAGTTGTCACAAAGGGATTTAAACTGGGTTATGGGGACGGTTAAAAGCGACATTTACAGGACATTAAAAACCATTACACAGGATTTAAATGAAGGAAAAAGTCCAACAAAAACTGTCCATAAATGTACAGTCCAGAGATTTCTTAGGAAAAAAGGATATCAAAGAAAAGTTGTACGAATATGCATGGTTATTCATGAAGTTAATCAGAAAAAGCGATTATCTTGGTGTTTAGGGAAACGACAACTGACAGTGGAACAGTTTTGGAAAAATATAATATTTTCTGATGAAAGTCAAGTTGTCATTGGAGATAATCACAGGGTTTATGTCTGAAGGAAAGCAAATGAGGTGTATCTACCCCAATGTATGTGCCCTCGTCGTATATGTCGGGTTGCAGTTACGGTTTGGGGATGCATTACTTATGATGGTGTAGGGACTATGTGTTTTGTTGATGGCAACATAACTGCTCAAAAGTATATCGACATACTTGACAAACATTTGTGGCCAGTTATAGCTAGACATTTTCTCAATAAACCTTACCTATTTCAAGATGACAATGTGCCCGTGCACAGGGCCAGGATTACTTGTGAATATAAACAAAACAACAACATTCCTTCTACATGGCCAACACAGTCCCCGGACATCAATATAATGGAAAATATTTGGTTGAAAATAAAATGTTCACTTCAGAACACAGCCAGAGACATCACCACCCGAGACAAATTTTTTAATGCAATACTTGACATATGGCAAAACCTCGCCCCTGAGTACGTGAGAAACCTATATAAATCCCCGTCGGATTCAGACTGTAGTAAGGTCCAAGGGTCAACTTACAAAATATTGAGAAAAGTATGTCAGTTTTTCATACTTTTTTGTTGTTTGATATTTTGAAATGCGTCCTTGTTTAAGGTTGTCATTTTGAAAATTGTGAATACTTTTGCTATGGCGCTGTATGTCATGGATTGACATAATTATGAACAGTATTGGAAATTATGTGACACTGTGTCATTTTAAAGAAATGATTTGAAATATTGCTCACTTCTAGTTTTATTTCCAAGAGGATATTTCATGTGAGAGTTTGTGTCATGTTAAGCATATATTTTCAATTCAAGTGAGGTTTTCTGATCAAACTTTGTCCATTGTTGTTGTAAACTTTTCCCTTTTTCAACTTCTCCAGAACCATTAAGCCAATTTCAACCAAACTTGCCACAACCTCTTTGTGTAAAGGGGATTCAAGTTTGTTAAATGATGAGTTATGCCCCAGCTTCCATCTAAAATGAAGATTGTGTTTGTTCAAACCATGAACCCAACAACCAGAGTGGGACATCAGTGAATATATTGCCCTTTTCTTTATAATTCTCTAGCATCTTCCTAAAAACAGAATGGTACAGTTCATGAAAGTAATACGCATGCTGCTCCTCATAGTATAGATTCTCAAGAACAACAAAATGATACAATTTATCAGATCAATAATGCAAGCATTCTTATGTACTTTAAGTTGTGTAGAGTCATATATTTAAACCATGACCCTTAATCTAAAGGTTACTGGGGTAATATTTTAGAATTTTTCCAACAGCAGTATGATAATTAAAGTTTGTGAAAGTAATATGTGAGCATACTGAGTCATGTTTTGTGTATATAGTGGTCCAATTACTTCTTCTTGAGCCACTTTTGATGTTCCTATCTATCAGCAAGGTTGCTCAGTTGAGCATTATAGCCCATGTGCTGCTTCTTTCTGTTTTTTTCTGTTTCTTCTCTTTTTTGCATTTTTATGATCACAGATGTAGAGATTTTTGTCCCTAAATCAAGTCACATTGAAATTCAGCAGAATTGGTTAGATAGAATCGTTTTAAATACGATGAATTTTGCTCCAGAAATTGAGATCATCAGTAACCCAAAGTCCTGTACTGTTGAGTTTGGAGGTAGCTGTATATTCAACTGTGAAGCGAGGTGCCGTGGTCTCCTGCTTCACTATGAATGGTATAAAGATGGCCGAAAGTTACAAGGTAATATGTCTGCTAAAAAGATTACACAAAATGTTGATTTGATTATAACAATAAAAAAATCTATTTAATGTGAAAGAATATGCAATGCTTTAAAACAAGTGCAGAAATATGTTTATAATGAGACTATGTGTATTGATATTTTGTTGGATGAAGGATATGGTTTTTCTTTTGCTATATTTTCTTTTCCTGCCTTACATTACCTCAGTTCTTTTAGAATTAAAGTGGGTGATTTCAAGTTAGATTTGTCCTTTCTATAGGTCAGTGTAAGAGTGAGCTGAGGTTAGATCGTCTCCAAGACATGGAACAACAAGGAAACTACATGTGTATGGTGTCTGTGCCAGAGCTTAATATCAGTCGTCATTCCAATATAGCTTGTCTCATCATCAAAATGGACCCTAACAAGCCACCGGAGTTCAATCGTAAGTCACTGCACTAATGCTATAGTAATATTTAGGTTTTTCTCATAAAATTCATGGTTGGATTGCATCGTATTCTAGAGTGCTCAAAGATTATCAAATTCAGTCTTTATAAATTGCTTTAGGATATACATGTACATGTATACATTTATTATTTGAAATTGAACATTTCAGCCACTGACAAAGTTGCTCTGTTGATTGGGAATTATGACTACAAGAATGAGACAGAGCTGAAAGCACCCGAAACTGATGTTTCAACCCTGGCCCAGCTCTTTAGGCATTTAGATTTTAAGGTGGTAACTCTCCTTAATCTGACCAAGACGGAAATGTTGTCAGCAGTGGACTACTTTTCTGAACTTCTTGGGAAAGGTGTATATGCTGTGTTCTACTTCTGTGGGCACGGTTTTGAGGAGGATGGGAAGTGTTATTTTGTGCCACCAGATGCCAAGGCTGGTTATACAATAGAGGACTGTGTTAGTGCAGAGAATGTTCTGTGCAGAATGCAGAAACCTGAACCAGACCTAATTGTGTTGATTTTGGATATATGCAGAATTAGGTAGATAAAATTGCATATGAAAATATGCATTTCTACTATATTTATAGTCTTGAATTAATTAAATACCTTGTATTCAAAAGTCTATATCCATGCACTTTCAATAATTAAGCAAATATCGTATAGCAAGTTTTTCTGCGGATGTAAACATTAGTGATTTGCAAGCTCAGAGGAATTCAAATAATTTAATGCACATGGAGTTCCAAAACATTAAAATTGATAAGCAAAGTAGCATAAATTCCTTATCAGTAAATTGCTTTATTGACATCTGAAACAACCAACATAAAAAAACAGGAGTTTATTTACCTCCCAAGCTGAAGAGTGCTACTTTGACAAACTTCCATCAGAGTTTGTATGTGCGATAATGCTTCAATGGGAAGTTTTGATACCTTTGACATAAAACCGAAAGAAAGTATGTATTGTGAGTGCAGACACATTTGGGTGCAAATTTAGCTATTAAAATTATGACAGCATGATACTAAATCACTAAAGTAAGCCAAAACTATCACACAATGGAAAAAAACTTACTATACACTAAGTATACATACTATTCAATATTCATTTAGTTGTTCATGTGACAGATGATTATCCCATCCCTTATAAAATGCCTGGGCATAATTGCAAACCATGGTACATATTTTTTTATTTAATTAAATGATTTTATGATAATTTGTCTGATACCGTCTTGCTTAGTCAGTTCTAGAGAATTGTTTTTGGAATGTAAAGGGGGAAGTTGGGAGTTGCATCTACTTATACATATCAGAATACAAATCTAGTTTGTATGACAAATATTCATATGAAAAGATGATTTAGAATCTCGTGGACAATTTCAAGGCATAACAATGGGTTTACAGTACACTTTGTTGTGAATTTCTTCTGCAAAGCAAAGGAAAAATGCATAATTGAGCATACATTGTAGGTTGGTGAAACTGTGATATAGAGTACAGTACATGTATGGTATATGAATTCTTAAAATTTTAAATTAAAGGGGTACTTACTGCAGTTATTGGTTCACAAAAGATGAAATCTCAAGCAAGCTTTTTCAGTCAAATTCATGCAACATCCATCTGTCTGGCACCTTTCGTCTGTAACTTTTCAGTTGTGACTTCTCTAGAACTGCAAGGTCAATTTTAACCAAACATGATTCTAGGTATCCTTTGGTGAAGGGGATAATCAAGAGTATGCTCTTTTCCATGGAAAGGTAATGAAGCATAATAATGGGGCTGAGTGTATTAAAAATCTTTGTCTCAAGAACCACTGGAGTAACTGAACCAGAAATGCTGTAACTTTCATACAGGTTTCCTTATAAAGTGAAGATTCAAATTGTTCAAATCATGATCCCCAGATATACCATGTAGGATAGGGCCAAATGAGGTTTTAAAGTTTTACAAAGGAATATCTAGGACAATTCTTTGAATATCTTCTCAAGAACCAAAATAGTACAGCTTGACAAGTTAATATAGAAGCGTCCTCATGTAGTATGAAAGTTTACACCATGTCCCCAAGGATCAGGGTGGGGTAGTAATTATAGGAGTTCAAATGTTTACATAAAATATCAACAAAATTTCTTCTCAAGAACTATAAGGGAACAATACATCTGGCTGATATACAAGCATCATCTTATAGTTGGGGTCTTGACAGGGTCACCAGTAGTTTAAATTTTGCATAGGGAATATAGAAATATAAAAAAAAAAATAATTATAAAAAAACCTTCTCCAAGAACCACAAGACTACAGTTTGTTAAATTGATATGTAAGAGTGCTTATGTAGTATAAATTCACCATCCTCTGTTTGGAGCTAATACATAGGAAAATGCAACTGCTTAGTTGAGCAATGTGGTTCATAGGCTAATTTAAGGCTATCAGTGACACTGGGGCAAATACAGATTTTGTTTAGTCATTGAAAAAATGAGATATATGTGTACACTATCATTTGATTTTTCACAGGAATCGAGTTGAGAGTGCCCGTCCAAATATGATGTTGGAAATTCCACAGAGAGGGAACACCGTCTTCTGCTATGCCACGTAAGGACTCGTATTTAATTTTCTCAGGCTGCATTATGAGTGTCACCTCTATCATTTCATTCTTCTACATGAAATCTGCCACTAATCCTAATTCTCATTTAATTTTCCTATGCTATGTAAGGACTACCACCACTCCTAACTCTTACATGTATTTAAGTTTAAGCATACTTTGCAAAAGAACTGCCACAGCACTTCTATCCTATTCATATTTGCTTCTCCCATCAGGACTACCTCTACTTTTGTTTCCTATTCAATTTTGCTATATCATGTTAGGATAGCCTCTACTTGTATTTCCCATTTGATTTTACTATGCTGTGGTATAACTACCTCTATTTCGGGTTTTCATTTAAATTGGTTTTACACATTAGAAATTCCTCATGTAATTTGCTATGCTACATTTAATAGAACTGCGACTTTAATTTCTGTTGTAATTTTACTAAACCTTGGTAGTACTGCTACAACCTCATTCTAATTCATTTTTAATTATTTTATAGTACAAAGATTTAAGCAGTTTATGTCTCCCTCTTCCTAGGGCAGACATATTTTTTTGTACTCTGTCCTTCTGTCTGTCACAAATTGTCAGATGGACTTGAAACTTTGTACAATGCTTCATTGCCATTTATAGATGTACATGTTGTTGGGTTGTGAGGATTCAATTATTTTCCTGAAAGATATAGTAGATCTAAGAGGGGTGGAGGATGTAAAATAGTTTGTGAACTCTTTTCTTTCTACATGGCTTATTGGATAGCCATGAAACTGTACAATGTTTCACATTGTCATTTGCAGATGTGCCTATTGTACGGACAGGAGGATCCAATTGTTATCCTTAAAGCCTTAAATTTATAGTGGATCTAAGAGGGTGGAGGGTGTAAAATACTGTAGATTCTTAAATATATGCAAGGAATTATTATCATGTACTTTTGCAAGAAGCATCACTTGCAAAATAGAATTACATGCTTTAATTTTTATATTGCTAAAATATGTGTGAAAACTCTTGATCAACAGACCACTCACGAATTCATGTTTTCACGATTTGATGTCTACGAGTCATTTCATGATATTAAGTACTTGCATAAAATAAGAAATCTGGATTTAATCATTATCCTTAAAGTTATAGATGATCTGAGAGGGGTGGAGAATGTAAAATAGCTTGTGATCACTTCTGATGATGTACATATTGTTCTGAACCAGGAATCTAATATTTCTTAAAATCTAGTGTATCAACAAGGGGTGTTTTCTAGCTTTTTTGTCACGTACAAGGGTATGTTCATTTTTCTACTGGTACTTCAGCACAACAGTCATCATATTTGTATCATGTACAACAATGACATTGGTCACATCAATGTTGAATCTTTTCTTCATCTTTTTCCTCAATGCACAAAGTGCAGTTCATAATATCAAAATTCCTGCTCATGCTTTCTCCTCCATACCATGCAGTACATTAAGGGGTGGTGGTTTGATATGAAGCACTTTCAATTTGAGGAGCAGGGGAGACATTTGTTTTTAACAAAAACAAATTATATTTCACCATTAAAATTACTAATATTCAGGTGAATAAAAGATTGTAACTTCGTGCTAATGTTTTTCCCATTTGAAGAAAAAAATAATACCTCGTTAAATAACTGCATTGTCAGTCTTCATCTGATTCAAAATTTCAGCAGTGAGGAATTTCAGACTGTTTCAAGTTATCACACTGGGTATGCCCTCAGTAGAAATAGATATTTACTTTAGTTATTTTTTTTATGTTTCAAAAGTATTTATGTATTTTCAGGAGCACAGGAATGTATGCATATGAAGATGCAGTGAATGGAATCCTTGTGAAGTACCTCCAAAAGTTTATTGTTCAGGATAAGGGAGTGCTGGAGATTTTTTCTCAAGTGCAAGAGGGTTAGTTTCAATAAAGTCAGTAATAAAAAAAATGAACACATACAGTGGATTTTTTTGGTCAGTGTCCTGCTCTCCATTTTTCTGTCTCAGGAGTCGCATTATGCAGGTGACACAATCTCCCTGAAAATATGTAATAATGATTAATGATGGAATTGAAATAATTTGTTATTTATAAAAGTGTCCCTAACTTGAAATTACTAGGCCTATGTGTGATTTTCTTTGCATAGCAATTGGGAAAGAACCCAAGCATTATAAGCTGCAAATTCCTGAGCTCCGATCCAATCTCCTACAGCCAAAACGTTCTCTTGCTGACAAAATCTCCACAAAAGGTGCAACAAAAATGTATCACCAACGTACACTGCGATGGCTGGAGTGTCACCGTAAGTTTTTAAAACAAATTTTTGTTCTCCTGATAGGGAATCTCCAACAGTAAAACCAGGACTGTGTACTCCAAACTTTCAAACCTCCAATATACATCAGTACATATGTATATTTAACATAATTATACATAATAAACAAAAGGAAAAATAGATAAATGATATTGAAGGACATTTCAGTGGCCAAACATGTAAACTCTACATTCCACAATTAGCAACTCATCAAATGCATTTGGTAATGTTACAATGAGAGTTCATGAACTGGTCCACAATTTTTCATATTGCTGTTAAACTCAGCAAATTTCATTCTGTTTGACAGAGAAACCAGAAAAGAGGTTGATAGAGATTCCAGAGCTTCAGATGGAGTTAGAGATGGAGTTCCAGTCAGACTTCTCTAATGTTCTTCATGTCATCACTACTGTCAAAAAGACAGGAATCACCAGCCATGCTGTGGCCTACATTTTCAAAATACCATCTGTACGTATTTAAAACATGTACACTTTACTTGTAATTCACCCATACTACTGATGAAATTTAATTTTAGATTAACTGAACATTCATTTGACAGTTGTGAATTCTTGGAAGGTTTTCAATTTCTTCAGTGACTGCATCACCATTTGTCACCAAACTTAAAGTAGCATATGTGTATGCCAGGAATTTAATCATTCTTACCATGTTAAATATTCTTTACCCCTGAACATGTAGCACATAAATTGAGTGCACTGATATTGTGACCAAGAGATCCTCTACTAAAATTGTGAAATTCATGGCTTCTTTTTTTTTCAGGGATTCAGACTCTAGTTTGGAGCTTTATGGGTCATGTAGTGATAATGATATGCAGTGTAAAAATTGTTTATGTCTGAATATTAAGCTTTTTGAACTGGATGCAGTTATAATAAGCTTGGAGGCCTCTACCAAAAGTATGAAATTCCTGGGTCAGGGGTTCGGACTCCAGCTCAGGGCTATATAGCTTATGTAATATGATATCCAGTACATTTTTACAAATCTTCTTTACCCTAGAGCATTAAGTAGATAAACTGGGTTGATAATTATAAGCCCAGCAAACCATTTTCTATATGAAAGTTGCCATGTCTGGCTACCCATCATTTACCACCATCTTCCATACCACTTTGTGTTTGGGTCATAATTTTTTCATGGAAAAACATTAAACACTGTAACAATACTTGATAACTAGTCAATTTGTTATTATCCTATCAAAGGTTATTATGGCAAGGTCAAGGCCCTAGTTAAGCCACACACACATATTAATCCAGAAATAAGTATAGAATTTTTTGTTGTTTGATACTCAGGTGACTATTACGACCCTTGGGCCTCTTGTCTTTTTGTTAATAGAATTGTTCAGTATATGGTATCATTTTTCATTTGTAGACTGTATCCTTGAGAGAAATGAATCCAAAAGTGACTTCAAATAATCCCACTCGCACTAAAAGCACCCTGCAGGAAATACAGAAATTAACAGTATGTACTACATATGAATTAAAAAATGGTGAAACTTTTTCACATGTATATGTACATTTTATTTCTCTAGCATGCATACTTTCTTCATTTTTCATACCAATTATGTATTAATTTTACAGGTTCTAATTTTCACAATTTTCACTTTTCTGGCATACTCACAGGTTGATGAATTTGTGGATTTGTCTATAATAAGAGTTGCCTCCCTTTACCTATACTCGTAATACATCATTAAGATGTATTCACTCCCTAAACTTTACTTAAGGGGTTTCGATAGTTTAGTAGAGAAATTTACTCATTTGCTTAACTGGCTGAAACACAGAAAAATTATTTTCAAACTCCCTCCATTGGATTTGCTTCCTGATCCACAGCAATGTTCCAGTAACAAGAAAGCATGTGCATTTGCTGATGCTAATGATATTGTGGACGATATTCAATGTTTTGCCCACTTTGCATCAGACTCCATCCCTGTTTTAGTATTCCTAAAAGCATAAATGTAACGATTATGGCTAGTATTCACCAGAAAGTCCAGCAAAAATGGTCCAATATTGTATAGATTCAGGTATTTTGGAGACTGTCCGTTCAAAAGTAAAAGGACCTGAGTACACAAAATGTCAATTAAAATATATATGCATTATCAGGTGATCAGTGCCAGAGGTTCCCATATTTGTTATGCATGGGTAAATCATGACTGTATTGTGTTGATTGAGCTATTGAGTAGCTTGAGTATTTGGTCTATTTGAACAGCTATTGAAAACAAATACAGGTCATTTTTTGCTGATTTGAATTTCACAGTGTGTTTTAAAATAAATAAGTGTGTAATATTAAAAAACAACCTGGATATAATACTGAATGATTACATAACATCTAAGGCTGGTACTACAAGCTTGTAGTGTATGACTATTACAGTGCAAGTAAAAACAAAAGGTATTTCAGTAGTCATGAATGTACATCTCATTAAGCAATGACTTCAATCTTCTCAACATTGTGTGGTTGCTCTCATTACTCTTATGTTTTAAGAATATCACAGTGCCTTTAAAATATCACAATACATGTATGTTGAAATACATTGTACAAAACTTTCTAACAATACTAATAGAATTAAAGACTTGAACTATAAATGTCATTTCACCAAATAGAAATGGTGACAAATATGCTAAGGGGGATTTCTGTGGGTGAAGTGAAAAATATATTAAAAACCTTGAATGATATGATGTTAGTATATGACACTGCACACTGAAAAACAGCCATGAATCCTGTAACAGGTCAGATACCCAGATTGTAGTGTCCATGTTTAACTTGGTGTTTATCATGATCACATTTTACCTAATTCTTTTACAGGAGGATTTAATGATTGATATTGGTGTGAAGTATGTGTTAAAGGACCAGGCCACTCCATCATCACCTAAACTCCACACAATACATGTGAACTTAGGGCTCCCCCTGGTGGCTGTGTTAAAGTTATGGAAACCAATTGAAAATGAAGCCATGGAACATGAGGACTTCAGTGATAAAAATAGCTACTCCTGAAATTAAGCTCTACAGTGGCAGGCCTTCACTGAAGAGAAAAAGATATGTGGCTTGTACCCATGTGAAAAGGTTAAGTTGGAGTACCATTTTCATTTGGAAAGAATGTGTAATGCTGAAGTACATATATGAATATATTGAATGCCAGTGCTATTCATGCTATTGTTCAACTTTGTATGGTGGATATAAATGTCCCCACAAACTTTTCAGGGATCTGATTTTTGTCATATTTAAAATGGTTTTGGGTGCTTGTTTTGAAAGCATCAGTACATGTACAGTACTTGTATAGATGTAATGTCAAAACATTTTAACTGCTTGTATCATTGTTTTATCATGACCACCAGCTCATAGGAAAGCAAGGAAGCACTTACTTATAGATTTAAATTCAAGACTATGATTTTTTGTATTCAGTATTTTATGTGTTAGTGTACCTTAGTTATATAGTGTTTATGTAGATCTTCTCTTTGGATTATGTTGTTGTCACTTTCTGATGTACTTAATCTTAGAACTACATATTTTCTTCAATTTGCAAAAAAATTGCTCTGATGTCTTTAGCTAATTTTTTTTATTGTACAGTAGTTGCAGGGGAAATATAATATACACACATACATATTGTGATATCGTGATTGGACTTTGCAGAAGTATATATATGTACATCTGTATATGCATCCAAAACAATTTGGTGAACACCATATAAAGGGTGATGTACCAGTTTTCTGTTTTATACTTCCTGTAGAGATGAAGTAAAATTGATTTCTGGGTCATTGGTCATGGCTATAGTTTGTAATGAATTTTAACAGGATATGGACGTCATGTATAGAGTATCATTGAAACATAATGAACTAATTTCACTGTCTGAGGTCAAAGTCATACAAATATACAGTTGGTAAATGAATTAGAAGCTCCTCATTTCACGTTAGCTATAATGTACATGTATGTAAATGTAACAAGGTAGAAGGATATATGCTCTGCTATGCATTGCTTTTGTAGCTTTGTGATCAAAACTGAAAGGACCACTGCCTGCTTTCTAAACTTTTATCAGAGTCAATTCTCTCTTCAAATTCACAAAATTTTCAAACAATATTTTCTCTATCATTTTTACTTATTTTATACCACAAGTAAATTTCATTCTGTTTTTGGCAATATCTTGAGTATCTTTTGAGCTTATACATTTGAAAATGTACCTAATTCTGCTTCAGGATTAAAGGGTAATTTTTGAAGTGTTGTTCAAGGGGAGAAAAATGAAGGTCAAGGTCATGAGTTAGTATTTATGTTTTGTAGGGAATAATTATTGTTTTAGATGGCATCTCAATCGTTATACCACACACAATTTGTGGAGGGAATAATGCTTTTTACCTGTCAGGCAGTCTGTCAATCATAATCTTGTCAGCACAGCTCTTCTGAAACTGTTCAACAGAATTTCATGAAAGTTTGTAGTAAACAAGAACATGCTGTGTAGTTGTGTATATTCAAAGAAATTCTGATTTATTTATTTAATTTTTTTTTTAATTTGGAAGTTATGCCTTTTTTGGCACATAAAAGTTTGGCCTCTGTCAGTCCTGTTCTTGTCAGTGTAAGTTCTCTGAAACAGAAGAACTTTACGAAATGTAGTTAATAAGGTCATACTGTGTAGAAGTGCATGTTTGCAGGAAATTCTGATATGATTTTTTTTTCTAGGAGTTATGCCCCTTTTGACTTATATGCTTGGCCAAAAATATACTACTGACACAGGTTGTCAGTAAAGCTCCTATGAAACTTCATGCAAATATGTATTTAATGTGGATATACTGTGTTAACATGCATATTCATGGGTAATTCTGATTTGATTTTTTCTGGCTCCTGTTTTGATCACATAATTATATATTCAAAAAGGAAAAAAAAATGTTTGATACTAAAGTTATACCACTTCCATATTCCCAACATACTGCCATTCAAATAAACATCAATATGTAATGGTAATTTGTTGTATTTTATGCATAGCATTGTCATTCATTATGTGTATAATTGTCATTCATTATGTGTATCATTGTCATTCATTATGTGTATCATCGTCATTCATGGTGTATTGGAGCTTGCTAAACATTTTCTTTTATAATTTGCAATGAAATTTTACATGAAGATGAAAGAACTTGTAATTATCCATTGTAAGAAGTGCAGCTCAAAAACAACCCAATATGACCTTGACCTTAAATATACTGCCCTTAAAATCATTCAATGTATTATCTTTTCTAATATGTTTATAAAGTTTTCTATTCTTCATTTATAACAATTATTTATTACCTACAATATGCAGATGTGATGTACATATAATGGCTTTGCACCATTGGTGCATATGGGATTTTTAATATTTTGTCTGTTCAGATTTTATTTTAGATTTTTAAGTATATTTATAATAATAATGTTGATTTACATGTACAAAAATGTACATGAATTTTTTTAAAAACATTTATTATTTTAAGAATAAAGAAATTTATTTTGATGTTGAGAGATATATAAATTATTCTTAAAATCTTATACATGTGAATTTATATGTATGAATATTGTCTCAGAATAAAGATATGATTATGATGTATGTGCATGGTGGTGTTTTATTGCTTTTTTTTTTTAACATGTGAATATGTATTTTGAATCATATTTTAATAGTCAAGACAAAAACACGATATAATACACATAAGAAAGGTTAAAATTCATGAAACTGTTTGTAATCATGAAAAAAAAAATTGATTTGGAATCACAATAGTAAGTTGAAAATAAGTAATATTAATTTTTATTTATTATATATAGATAGGACACAGCTTTTAGTTTTGATTTTTAATTTTGATTACTCCATATAGTTTGAAAACTTTGAAGGTGATGCATAGTATGCATCCATAAATCTAAGGGGGAAAAAGTACCAAATTCATTTTGCAATGACTACAATACAAACATTTGGCTCTCACACTAACTATAATGATTTTAGACAAATCAAAATTGGGAAGTTCGTTCCAACCGCTTAAAAAACCCACAGAAAATCTTTTATAGGTCGTATTAATTTGTACTTTCTTTTACAAAATACAGCGATCTGCAGTGAATTTCACATATATACCTCTGTCAGGGTCATTTTCTCAATCATTTTTTGATCTTGTCTAATAATTTGCGATCCATTATAATATTTCAGGCACATGAGGTAGGGGGTTGTCGCATTTTGACAACATTCATTTGCTGTTATTTTTACATGCAAAGTTGTTTCCACATACACAGCAAGTTACTGGCTGATTGTCCACAATCCACTTTTATGATGGTACAGAGTATTTACATATATGTGAGACGTGAAAGACGAGCTCGCCCACGATTCAGCAGTTTGAAGTTAAGATATAAGAAATTAGTTTAGGGTAGTTTTAGGAGGGTGGGTGTTTTTAAACAAACTTCGCCATCTCTCTCCAACTCAACCTGCACACTTTGAAAAATGCTACATACTTGTATTTCATTCAAATTCCAAATTTCCTTATCGATTTTGGCCATAGTGCAGCACTTCTGACATTTCTGCAAATGGATGAGTCGTTATCTCTGCATATACATTGTTTCTCCTTGAGCTTTGCTGAATGCAAGAGAGTGAATGGCCAATCCTTTAAATCAAGGTTGCTTAATTTTGTTTTGAATCTGCGCTCTAGCAATGTACAGAAGTCGACATATACAATTTGATTAAAATCAGATCTTTGATCCGCTCCTGTAATGTGTCGCTACACAAATTTTGATTCGATATATCTTATGGATTATGTAAAAATATAATACACAAACGTAAAAATTTGTTATCTTAATTAATAAAGATAATGATGATATATTTCTAGTCTAGTGCACCACTGAAAGGAACATGAGCGCATGTTACAGAGAAAACGAAATGTTTACAAGTGAAAGAACATGACTGACAGAACATGGTTAAAAATACAAACATACTTTATAAGGAAATATAATGACTCGGAATACAAGGTCAGTGCAGGTTTTCTTTGAAAATCTGCAGAAAGAGTTCGATACATCTTCGTTTTTATTATTGAGTAACCATAGAAATCATCAGGTAAAGTGTTGCTATTTCCAATGAAAGTGTGAAATACAACAGAGAAGCGGATCGGATCGTAAACCCATGGCTAGCGAAGATGATTACGTAGTCTGTTCTAGAAATTTTCAATTTGTGTGATGAAATCATTTGTTTACATATGGATCTTCTAATATCGGTCTAATGTCTTAATATCCCAGCTGTAATGTACGACGTAAAGTCACGGAAACTTGCAAATTATTATCATTAGCCTTAATATTATTTCAAAATAGTTTTGTTTTCAAAATATAGTTTTACGATCTGTAAAATTTACACAATAAACATATAATTCACGCATTTATAATATTTACAGGATATATCTATTTGCCCTATTACCGCTGCGGGGTTAGGTGTTACAATAAAGACGGTAATCCGGATTTATTTCTTCCACTTAGTCGGATTCAAATTTTTATAATAATTCTTCATATTATTTTTTATTACAAATACCTAAATATGATTTTCTGCTTTTAAAATGATTTTTATTTTAACATATGATCATTAAACATTTCCTTAAAAATATATTTCCAAATCTCGTTCGAATATCCGTGTTTACGTCAACTCCTAGTCGGCCATTTTGCAAGAAAGACGGATTGGGAGTGTAACGTAAACATTGGTCTGCATTGACATAGAAAACCATTATTTTCACATAATGTCCATTACACAAAGATCGAGTGGCCTCGTTCAACGTAAAACGGCCACTGTCCAGAGTGTCGGAGCGGATGGAGGAGTAGATGATAGGGACGATGAGGGATATACCCCAGATGAAGAAGAAGACCACGACTCTAAGGAAACAAGATTGACTCTCATGGAGGAAATTCTTCTACTTGGACTCAAGGACAGAGAGGTGCAAGTCATTTGCATATACATTATATCAGTTACAAGAAAATGTAACCAAAAGAAGAAGGGGAGAAAAAAGAAGAAAAAAATAACAAATATTGCCTTTCGAATTTCCTCTAAATTTATATTTTATTTATATATGTCTAGTAGATATAGAACCTTCAGACCTGTTCATAAGTTTCTTTTGTAATTTTTTAAGGCATCGAGCTTGCTCGAGAGCCTTCTAAGGATCATGCAAAATTTTGCCACTACACCGCCTTCCGATCTCGGTGGGCGAAATCAAAGGTAAAAGGACGTTTCGACTCGAAAAACGTTTCGACCTAGGATGTTTTGACATATTTTGAGTCAAAACATATCACTTATTTTTTTTCATATAATTGGGACGGTTTGACCCCATGAATATTTTTCTTGATAATTGAGACGTTTCAACCCTATAAAGTATATTTTTGTTTTATTTCATTACTAGGACGTTGCGACAGTAAAGTGTGTATATATATATATATATATATATATATATATATATATATAAAATGGTTATATTAGATAACCAAGACCTTTCGACCCTTAAGTCTATTTTTTGTTTTATTTGATGACTGGGACAAAAAGGTGTTTCAAAGTACCTGAATCCATAATTAGTGCCAATATTGTGAAGTTTGATCGGTAATAGGATGCATCCTTTTGTAGTTATGATGACGATTAATTAATATAATAATGAATTACGATCAAGAAATAAGCATGGAATTGTATTTGTTTTTAAAGTTTACAAAAATCATTATATAAATCAAAACATTCATAACTAACAACGTAAGTGGAAAACATTTATTAACATCATAAATACGTAACACTGACATTCCAAAACACATAAATATACATATATAAATATATATTACATATATATACATATATAATTAGGTGAGATGTTTCAACCCAATATGCCGTCGAAATGTTCCAATTAGTGCCTATTGGTATTGGATTCAAGACTTTGAAACAAAAATTTAATTGATATTTGAAAGGCACAATACCATTTCTGCTGTTGATGTCTTTTATTGTATCTTTGTTCAATAATGATTGTTCAGCAAGAAAAGTTCATTATTCGCGGATGGATTTATGACGAAACAGATTTTCCTGCGAAATTTGTGTAGCATGATATCATTAACTACTTACAAAATAACCTGATCAAATTTGGGTTTCATTTATAGTTTCACCAAGAATCCTTATATCAGATTGGATTGCGCATTATCATGATTCAGTTCCTATTCCAAAAACACAAAGACTATTTCCAGTTTTGTTTTCGGTAATCCCGATTCTCAATTAAGCAAAACGAAAGTAGCGTGTACATTGCAATGAAAATAACAGGTTATTCTGCGAAGAAACCCAGGCTAGGTATCATTCATTGGGAACTGAATCTTGTTCAGAAATCCAATAACCTTTCTACATACAATGTTGAACTTTTGAATTGTTAGAAATTATTGAAAACAGAGAGTCAATACCGTATAATTGTTACATCATACATGAACAAAAGATTCAACTTCTAACAAGATAGAAGATAAACAAGTAGTCTCACTCTGAAACAATTATATTCTATTCAGCATATTTTATCTGCAATTTCAATTTATTTATTATAGCCTTTGTAAAGTAACTAGTCTTTAGGGGATATTATCTAACAAGATGAGGGTACATGAATGAACTTTTTAGGATAAGCGACTTCTGCCCAAGCTCTCTTCTTTATTTCTTTTTATGTAAATAAATATAATTTGCTGACATTTTACAAATGATTGTAATGCTTTATTTATGTACTTAATCAGGAGGAAATGTTCACTGTGGCACTCAAACATTTCTTCTCTTACTTTCTCAAATTTACCTGCCCTCTGAATTTATTGAGAACCCTATAATGTATATGATATTGCACTTGATGCCTTTGTGACCCATCAAGCCTTTGATTGATATAACTGTCATAAATGGGTTATATTATGGTATGGAGCAGTACGACTACCCGTTTATCAGCTTGAGAAAAAACCAACACTAGAGTCACTGTATTACTGTAAATTTTTTTCCTCTGAACTTTTTGATTTTTCTTAATGACACATTTATGTCAATTACGGGTCACCACAACAATGTTTACAGTTTTCGTAAAGTAAGTTTGTATTATGAGGGATTAAGTCACCAGCTACAAGTATTGTCCATATGAACAGTAAAACGTGTTTGAGCTTTGTTCAGTGCAAGTACAGATCAAGTTCAAATTTTGTTCTGGTCATTGATTATTTGCTGTATTATGACCCTTGGACTTAAAAAATTTATGCAATTACTCAGTTTTCTACACTTTTCGTCATGCTTGCAGATATTAAAACATTGCTTGAGTTACGAATGAAATTCAAATTTTATTCTGATCCATTGATATTTTTTTTTGGCTGCGTTATGACTCTTAGAATAGTGAAATTGATGCAGAGACTTGGTTTTCTGCACTTTTTTTGTCATGCTTGCAGAATTGATCACTAAGAGCTCATGTAGGTCATACATGTACCTTGCATACTAACCTCGGATTGCCACCATATTGAATTTTTACTTTCACATGATCAAAACAAAGTAGTTCTCATGAGAGAAAATCTTGCAAACATTTGAAAGGATTTAAGTGTCTCTAGGTATTTTTAGGGTCTGTATAGGACCAAAATTTGGTATCATTCCCAATGCTGAAACCATGTTTTTCCCAAAATCACACCTAAAAATTCCCAAGAGATGATATGCTTGCTATCCAGTGGCTATAAAATTAAAAAAAAATCTTAATTTTTATAGATTTGCTAAAATTCCTTTAAAAACAAAATGTTGAATTCAAGGGGTGGGGGTGTTGAATTCAAGGGGAAATCCTCCAAAAGCCTAAATTTTTTCATGTCAATTCCCTTTCTTTTTTTTTTTTTCCATATTGCTACGCTAGTAATTTTGAAACTGCATTCAAATTGTGTCTTAATGTAGTATGCAGATCTTATTCAGGTTATGTGATGATCCATGTTTCAAGCTTGTTTATTTGTTGTGACTGTGACAAAGTTTTACTGTTAAGCAAAGTGAATAGTTTTTGTTATATGCCCATCTAAGACAAAACATATTGTTATGGTGATCATGTCTGTCTATCTCTCCCGCTTCATGTCCGTTTCGTAACATAAATACTATGAGACCTAGAATAATCAAACTTTGTCAGATGATACATCTTGGGCAGAAGGTGGGTCACACTTTAAAGTTAGATCACTGTGACATATGATTAAGACAATATAGCCAAATCTGGCAAATTCCTGTAAGACTTGTAACTACCTTTAAGAAGGTGTGTCACACCTTAAATCAAGGTCAATGTGGCCTATAATTAAGATGACATGACCATATATGCAGGGGTCGACAAATAGCACAAATTTTGTGGTAGGGTAAGTGAATTTTGGTGGTTCTACCTGTCTTTGGGCAAGTACTTCAATAATCTATATGTCTACCCCTGATATATGGCATAACCCTTTTTTTGGGCTCATGTAGATATGATTCCTAGAATCAACAAACTTTGTCAATTTGTGCATCTGTGTAGAAATGTAAATTGTAGCTTAAAATCAGGTCATTAAAACTTTTAAAATGGTAAATATTTTTATTTAAACCCCCCCCCCCCCCCCCCCCCCCCAATGTTTTAAGGGAGGTAATCCCTACATATGTTAGAATGCTATTCATGACATCAATATACATTCCATCAATACACATAATTTTTTTTCCATAAAATATAGCTACATAGCAATTAATATGAATACTTATTTTGTTTATAACATAATGATATAAATATTTGCAGTATTGTAGTACAAAATTTGCAAAGACATAACAAGTACATCACAGAATAGAGGAATCTGTCTCATGGGAATAATCATGTTTCTAGCAGTTTAATCTGTCTCTCCAATTAAGATTTCACTAGCCCCTGGGAGTAAGCCATGGTGTTTCAGAGTTTAGCTGGAGATTCAAGTATCATTTTGATAAGAACTAAATTGCATCTGTCCAGTAAAGATTAATTAATGAGTATAATGTAATGGAATACTCACTCCTTTTCTTTGTACAAACCAAAATAAGTAATTCATACCATGTGAAAGAAATTATCTAAATATATGTAATAAAATAAACATATGTTAGAATATTTCTGTAGTTATTTGAACAATTCAAGAGATATGGTGATAAGTCAATTGCTATAGATACATTACAAGAATAATCTTGATTTTGCCTCAGACCTAAAAGCAAAGATACTGGTGCAATCTTTCACCAATTAAAGTTGACATGATATTGTATCATGCAATTTTGTCTGTTTATAATGAATAAACATCTGGCGAGCATATCATATGCCATGGTGGTGAACTTTTTATTTCATTTTCATAAGAACTCGTAGCTGGGAATACATTGGGGATTTACCTATCTAATATATTGGACGGGCATGTTTTGCAAAGTAAGCATTGTTATTATTGCAAAGACAAATTTTATTCGTTATAATGTGATGGATGATGATTTTTTAATCATTGGATAAACCTGTTGAACCATAAAAGATTGTGTTTACTGTTACATGCAGAGAAAATTTAGGGTTGTGCTGGCATGTGTGAAATCTGTTTTACATATCATAAAATTTTATGCATTAAAGCCCTTTTTCAGAAACACAGTTGCCTACACTTTCATAAGTTATTTGCTCTATTATCTTTTCATCACATCATCTAATTTTTTATTTTTATTTTTTTCAAGTTAGTTTGTTGTAATACAATATACAAAGATGTTGATCAACCATTCTCTTGTTTACTGCCATTTTGATGGTTGAACACATTAAGTGAATATCAGTAATGATTGGACAATATCATATATAAGAAATAAATTTTATTTTTGAAAATACATGAGGGCATGAACTGCAGCACTTTATGCCAGCATATTTCGTGAAGTGAGTTGGTGCTTCACGAACAGTATCCAGTGTGAAGTGTAGCCGTTTATACCCACATGTATCATCTATATTGTATATTCAAAAATGAAATTTATTTTTTGTATTTACATTTTACTTTCTTTTTCTGTCAGAAATCTCAACCTTTAAAATAAATGTTCTATATTTTTCAAGATTCATACACACGTTGTTCACATGTACATCACATTCATGAGGAAATGGCTTTCATTACAACTGGTCAAGATATCAAAGACAAAAACTTAAGAAAAGTAGATATTCTCCTCACATGACAGTCAAAAGGTCAGAAATCTTCAGAGTAAAAACTGGTGCAGCCAGGTGTATAAATCAGAGGAGTGTTGGTGGCTGTAGTCATGCTCATTTTATTCAATATAGGCTTTAGCTTATAATACTGACTACAGTGTACATGATAAGCATTTGGAAAAGGCAAGAAAGCCTGCAGTGGCTTTTTCTTTTTGCAAAGTATGCAAAATTTAAGACAAGTCTCACAGTTTGATCTAAGGAAAGCATTTAAAAAAAAAAGAAGAAAGAATATTTACACTTGCTGTAAGTATAACTGATCAATCTTTCATGAAATGAATTTTCTCAAAAGTTCTGTTCATATCTCTAAGCATGCAGACTTGAATTTTTTTCCATATAACATTACATAGTAGGGTTTGCTGTAAGATATGACAGATTAAGATATTTAAGGAAGGGGCGAAAATATGTGGTAGGTGTATCATATTTTGTAAACTCTCACTTTGTATGCATTGTATAGTTGAACGCTCAACTTTCCAAATACCAGATTTCCGGGACTTTTTTTTCCCCCTACTTAATTATGTTAGCCAAAATCCAGCAATCAATGTATATATATTAAGAAACAATAAGAAAAGCTTTCCTGATCACCTTTTGCTTGTCATCTGCTGTCTGTTTATCCATCAGTCTATAATTCATCTTCAAACATGGTACAAATCATCCTTTGATAAAGAGACTCAATTTTGTTCAGTTTGGTGAATTTAGGGTGGTGCTACAGTAGGGGATCAGAGTTTTATTTGCAAATATATAAGAAAAATCTTTTAAAATCTTCTCAAGAACCATTGGGCCAGAAAAGTTGAAATTTACATGAAAGTTTCCTAACAGAGTAGATTGAAGTTTGTTCAAATCATGGCCCCCAGGAGTAGTTAAGGGCCATAATAGGGGATCAAAGTATTACATGCAGATAGCTCTAAAACTTGAATGGTTAGTGCTGTGATTTTCATATTTCACATATGTATGCCTTGTAAGAAGACCTTTCTTTTCATACCTTTTTTTTTTACCTCATGACTGTTGAACCCTGGAGTTTGGCCATACGGAGGCATCAGTGTTGCACAAGCACACATTGTTTTTAATGGCATGTAGCTGTATAACCTAACTGAAATAAAATGGATAATTTATCATTTTAGGGATACACATCATTTTGGAATGACTGCATTTCGTCAGGTTTACGGGGCTGCATTTTGATAGAACTTGCTCTACGGGGAAGACTGGAATTGGAAAAAGCAGGCATGCGTAGACGGAGTCTTTTGAATCGAAAAGTCCTCTTAAAATCCTCTAATCCAACAGGAGATGTTTTACTGGATGAAGCACTGAAGCATATTAAAGAAACGGAACCAGCTGAAACTGTGCAAAGTTGGATTGAATATCTCAGTGGTACAAACATTTATTCTTAATTTCAAGGTTCAATAAATAACAAATTATTAATGTATTTTGTCAGAATACCCATATATATATATATATATATATATATATATATTAATATGATTTTAAGTAATTGTAAAGCACTGTACAGTTGACCAGATTGTTTAACATAGTCATTTTATAATCCAGGTGAAACATGGAATCCTCTAAAACTACGGTACCAATTGAGAAATGTACGTGAAAGATTAGCCAAGAATTTAGTGGAGAAAGGAGTGTGTACCACAGAGAAACAGAACTTTTTATTGTTTGATATGACAACACATCCACTTACTGATGGTGGTATCAAGCAAAAACTTATCAAAAAAGTGCAGGAATCAGTGTTAAGTCGCTGGACAAATAATCCACAGAAGATGGACAGAAGAATGCTCTCCCTCATTTATCTGGCTCATGCCTCTGATGTCCTAGAAAATGCCTTCGCTCCATTGTCAGATGATGATTATGAAGTAGCGATGAAACGTGTGAGAGAGTTACTGGACCTTGAATTTGATGCTGAGAGCATGAAGGAGAGTGCAAATGAACTCATGTGGGCTGTGATAGCAGCTTTCAGCAAATAGACTAAAACAAATCATGAGGGGAAAACATGGGACATATATTTTATGAAACATGCATTCATAATGATTATTTGGTGTAGTAAAAATCACATTTTGTGTCAGAAATAATTGACATGGTATGAATGCATAATTTTTTTCTCTGAAAATTTCTGATTGTAAATCCATGCTCAATATTAAATTTTATATAAACAACTTAGCTACATTTGGATTTCAGGTCTATTAAATAGTTAAAAATGTATTCATAAATCTCTTTCAAAGAGTAGAAAAAAAAATATATATATATATATAAGGTATTGTGTAACATCCACTAATGTACATGTATGTATATCAGTTCACAAACTCCTGTCTTTCATATCTCTGTTTTATTCATACTATTTATAGTCACCTGACAACAAAATTGACCAGTCTACTCGTGCTTGTGTAGAAATTTCTGGAGTATGCAGATTTTTAAAATTAGTTTTACTGAAGTATTTGTGTAGTGATAAGTATCACAGTTTGTCACACTGACATTCCTGCTGCATCAGTATGCATACTTAAATCATCTTTTGTCTTGCATGGGTGTTTTTGAGGACACAACTTTAAGATGTTCATGTCAAGGTCTCCTGACCTTTCCATGTTCTGAGAACTATGTCTTCTATGAGTCTGTTTAACGATGTTGATCCCAGGGAAACAAACAATATTTTTTTTCTGAACACTATAAATATAGTTTAGATAGGCAATATATTGACATCCACTGGATGTGAAAAGAATTTGTTATTTTGTGTCATGTGAATACTTAGTTGGGTCAACATATCTCTGTTGAATAAATAATGTAAAGTTTGATGTTTCTAATGTATTGTAAAATCTCTGTCCATTTTACATTTGAGTGGTAGTGCTGAAAAACCAACAGCTATAAACAGTGGTACATGTAGTGGAGGTTTTGCAGATTTTCATGTTATTACTGAAAGTGGCATATAACAGGTGTAAAAAAAAAAATGAGGGTCCAAAAGTCCATACAAAAGGTGCACTCACACTTGCTTAGAAGGGGTTAAGTAAACATGAGAGATGTGCATAGATATTACTGTGGGAGAAAGAAGAAAGAAGGGGTGGGGGAGAGAAACATTTGGGTTTTATGTTTATTTTTAAGGTGCAAATCATTTAGTGATTATCATACACACTATATGTGTAAAACCATGATAGTTGATGCTTTATATTTTGTTTGTTACTACTAGATATTTGTTTGAGACTTTCCTCTAATGCAAAATGTTCATGGAATTGAAACATGCCTTATGAAATGTGAATTACAAGTTGAAAGGGAAGAAATTACACACTTCGTCTTAAGATTGTTGCAGCAGTTCCTGGTGTTGGGAAATTTTCTTTTCTTAGATCAGTCATCAGCATATGTTCTGTTCTAAGTTTTGGTCATTTGACAATCTTTTATTTGTGATCGGAATGACTTATTTTGGATATATCTGGAATTTATTGTTTTTGCTGTATTGAAAATAATTTCTTGTGATTTCATTGACCTTATTTAATTTTGTGACTGATTTGATTTTGTGTTGGGGTGTCATAACCTCTCTGCTAGATGATTTTCATCTACTGGTTTTAATGTGTTAGCATGAATACATGTGGTTATGATAATTATATACATGTGCATTTATGAAAAGTAATTTGGTCCCTGGAATATAAAATATATCAACATTGAAATCACACTGGCCTACTTGTATTCATGTACATTTATATACCTTTTGGTAGTGTCTCCAGAAATATGTCTTTAATTTTTTACAAAGAGAACTGTTATATTTCACCAGAATCTGTATTGTTTATGTTTGATGGGTATAAATGTATATAAGGTAATAAAATTTCACTTATGTTTTGTATATAAAGTAGATTGAGTGTCACCAAACAAGTGCATAAGGGCTTGCTTGTAGTAGGCAACTCCTGAGTGGTATTGGTCTTTGTACATACCATATCACTGCTTATATTATAAATTCAAACCATTGAATTCCTGTATTAAAAAGTGAAATAAAATTGACATTTTTCATTGATTTTAACAGAGGGTAGTATCTTCCATTCAAGTTAAATTAAAAAGTTTAGTTTGTTGTTTTTTGTTCCATTCAAGAATCTGCCTCTCATATTTAGAGGATGCCATCAACTGTAGGTGAAGAGCAACGTATTTTAACATATGCATGGTGCTCAAGGCTGTAGGAAAGAGATTTATGTATCATACCAATGAGGCTTATGACTTTTTTCTAATGTAGGATACTTAGCAAAGAAACAGTCATTACTATTTTAAACATTTTGAATTTGATCAAGCAAAGTGAGAGCCCAAGTCATAAGGCTAACATGGTCAATAGTTTAGATATGAATATATTTATATAGGTAGTGAAAGCAACGTTTGTGTAACTAATGTTGCCAGCATATTCATGTGTTACAGGTGTCTTAATTTTTTTTTCTTCGGTGTGGAAACGAGTTGTTTTTCTAAGCAACCTATTGGTCAGCATGGTTGCAATAAATTGAGTTCTGTAGGCAAGCTGTAAGTTGGCTAAATGTGAAAATAAATTGGAATTCCCATGGGAACGAATTGTGCTCCTTTATTAGCTGACCTTGTTTTATATTGTTATGAAGCAGGTTTCATTCAAAAGCTATTACATGAAAAGAAAAAATATCTTGTGGCCTTCAATTTGATCGATGACGTTTTTACTATTAACAATGACCATTTTCATTCATATGTTGATTAGATATATCCCATGAATTTGAGTCTTCCATATCTGCTCCGTATTTAGATATTTTATTGAAAATAGATGCTGACGGCAAACTGACAACTATATGAGAAATGGGATCACCTGCATGTGGTGTTTACATCTCTCAATTGATTCGATACGCAAGAGCTTGTTCTGCATATTATCAGTTTTTAAATTGAGGCAGAGTACTGACTAACAAGTTGTTTTACATGGGTTTCTACAGTCTCGTCTAAAGTAAGCATTCGCAAATTCTATGGTCGTTATAACGATCTAGTTTTCCAATATAACCTTTCGTTAGGTCAAATGCTGTCTGACGTGATTCATACCAAATGTTGGTCGTTCTTGGCACACTGATTCTGACCGGATTACTCTGTTTACCTGATCAAGATATAAGGTCGGTGTGATCGGTCGACAGGGGATGCTTACTCCTCCTAGGCACCTTATCCCATCTCTAGTATGTGCAGGTGTCAGTGTTTGTCAATTTCTCTGATTTGTATTTTCTATAGGAATTACGAGACTGAATACTGTTAGTACCTTAGACTTTTCATTGTGTATTTGTAGGCAAGCTATGAGTTGGCTTTGTGAAGAAGAATTGTGTTATGTGTGCAACTTTGGTGAAACATAGACCATGGCATGGTGGAGACGAAGTATGTTATATAAGCAAAACACGTGTTTTCCAATGATGTAGGCAACTTGCAGGTCACTGTGGTGCAGAGAAAAGTTTCTACGTAGGGTCACAATGGTGGAGCCAAATTGTTATGATACAGACAAATTGTTATGTTATATGCAAACATCCTTTGGGTCTTGATAATATTTGACAAATTGACATCGTATATTTATTCAAATTGTCTCAGCCATCATGCAATTAAAACCATAGATTGTTTACAATCTGAGGATGTGTCATGTTCAACGCAATTGAACGGCGTATCATAATTATTAATTTGCAGTTGCAATAAATTTCAATGTTGCATAAACACTGTATCTCGTCTTTGGGGCAGATATCAACAGCATGGTTCAACAAATGATCGTCATAGGGCAGGTAGACTACGCGTGACGTCAGCAGCACAGACTCGCTTCATCCAGTTGCGTCATATTCTTCAACGATCCACAATAGCGTCATCTACAGCATTTGTTATTCCTGGAGTTGTAGAATATCAGATCTGACTGTTCGCAGCGACTACTGGATGCTGGGATTGAGCGAGCAGGCTTGTTCGTGGCATTGTTCGGACTCCGCAACATTACCGGAACCGATTTCAGTGGTCCCAGACCCGGAGAATATGACCAGTTTGGTTCAGCGAGGAATCTCGATTTTTAGCACATGGGCCTTATGGAAGACTTAGAGTGTATAGGCGCCAAAATGAACATTTTGCGCAAAACTGCATCCCGCAGACTGGCCGGTTTGGAGGGGGAGTATAAACTAGTTCCCGCTGATTGGTGCTACACAAAGTAACGCATCACATCATCACATGTTTACAGGTCAATAGAGGGGGTACTGTTATGATCCTTTATTTTCCCTCGGACTGAAATGTCGCTTTTTCGTGGTTTAATTGTGCCACATGACTGCCGTTTATATCACTATGTCCGACCGGATATATATAATAGTCGGCAATATGATAGAATCATAAACAAATCAAACCGTGTTTTTTAATATTCACCTAGGCATAAAGAGATATTTAAAGTAATCTCCTTTCAACATAAAATTTGATATCGTGAAAGAGTTTTTGAGTACTGGAAGTAACACATTACGTTATCACATTTTACAGTTTCGAGGCGGAGACTGTTTTCATCAGGACAGTGAGGAAGGGAGGAGGGCACCACCCTTTTTATATTGGACATTGACTTGCACCTTGCCATTGTTGCCAATGAAATATTGAAATTTCAGTTTTTAGAACTGTTTGTAGACACAAATACAGGGGAGAGGTTTGATGTTAAAAGAATTAAACACATGTAATATTGAATTCAATACATTTGATATATTATTTAATGTTAGCAATTACATGTATACACGTCTTATAATTGTGATTATTAGTTCTTGTGCATATGTCGACTTCTTATCACACAATAGTCCTCAAGAAATTATTGAGGCGAGGCCGATCAGTCTAATGTATATCCGTAGACAGTTACAAACATAACAAGTCTGTGATATAAACCTCGAAATTTCAGTGGCCGAAACCAGTACTATATATGTAACGACCCCTGTATTTTTCTGTCACTCCTCTATGTGTCTACATAACTAATAACACAGGCAGAAAAACACTGGTTCACAAACAGGATACTTTGACGGGTCGATGGTTTGGTTCCAATAATGCAGCATCCCGGAGCAATATTCCAACATGACAACACCAGACCACATACTTCTCTTCTAGTTCAACATGTGACGTTCTGGAAAGACACAATACAACGCTTCATGACGACATATTTTACTGAAACACTTCTTGCCAGCATACTTTTCATGAAGATCTTTCATGAAATGTATGCCTACGTAAAGCGCTCCAGGTCATACCCTCGTGTACTTCTAAAAATCATTTTTTAAAATATTTATTTTCTACTTTCATTTCTATCGAATTTCCCAACCGTTAAAATAAACTCACTATATCAATATTCACATGCGCATTTTTCAAAATGCAACACATGAAAAAGTGAAGATTACGAACAGTGAACAATCTCATAATTTCCATGAAAAATAGAAAACCAAGATTAGAGCAAACACGGACCCCTGGACACACCAGATATGAGGCCAGGTACCTAGGACGAGTGAGCATCTCTTGTTGATCAGTCACACCCGCTGTGAGCCCTGTATCTTAAAACACGCCAGATAGAATTTTATTTTATTGATTATATTGCTTAACGTACCTCTCGAGAATCTTTCACTCATACGGAGACGTCACCATTGCCGGTGAAGGGCTACAAAATTTAGGCCTATGCTCGGCGCTTATGGTCTTTGAACAAGGAGGGATCTTTATCGTGCCATACCTGTTGTGACACGGGGCATCGGTTTTCGCGGTCTCATCCGAAAGCTTGCCCCATTTAGTCGCCTCTTACGACACACAAGGGGTACTGAAGACCTATTCTAACCCAGATCCCCAAAGGGGTGACAGAATTTGAACATTGTTAATAGATAAAACGTATCGCCGATTGATATATTATAAGCCTCATATGTAAGGATTTGAATTTTGGCGGATATAGTACTTTATTTTTCAACATAATCCCCTTTAGTATCTATAGACTTTTGCTAGCGACCTTTAATGGCATTGATGCCACTTTTAAAAGAAGTCCTTTTCTTGACCGTTCAGAAAGTCCTCCACGACATGTATGACGTCATCATCTGACTGAAAGTGGGTACCGGGAATGACCATTTTCAGTTTTGGAAATAGATGAAAGTCTGATGGCCGAGATCAGGCGAATAAGGTGGATGCTCAATCAATTTAAAGCTACAATCGTTAATGGCAGCCATGCCAAAGACAGACTTGTGAACAGGGGCATTGTACACACTTTTGTTTTAATGTGTTTAATACGAGATTTTAATATCCTTCTTATACTTTTTATACAATCTGAAAAGATATCGAGTTCTTCCTTTTCATATTTAGCCCATTGTCTAGCATAAATTTTAACAGAATTCATTATAGAAAGGGAAATTCTGTCATTACAATTCGTAGATATATTAAAGAAAGAAACATTAGAAATGTAAATATTACAAGTATTTGATATATATTGAACTTCTGTGTACATGTAAGTATTAGGGAAATACTGAAGTACATGGCACTTTTAACATTTCGGAAGCAAACAAATTATATCCGCGTTATACCGTCTTTGGCCTGGACCACAACAAGGGACCCGGATGCATGCGGGTCACAAGATCAGTGCCATCTAGTTTTAACTGTCCGCAAAGTCAGCAGTATAGACGTATATGTGTGTCCTAACAGGATTAATATCCCTCGCAAGCTTACGTTTTGCTATACCTATAACCTCTGGTGATAAGTAACAAAGTATGAACTTCTTTTGTTACTTGGTTAAAAAGTCATGGTCTGGACACGGGCAGAATGACAGACGTATCAACTAATCGTTTGTATTAATAGTTGTGTAATTGGCAAAGTTACCATACGCTTTTATTTTGTTCATATCGCCCATAATGCAGACAGTCATTCTAGCACGAGCAGATCCATTTTGAGAATTCTGCGAGACAAATATCTGTTACCGCGGATGTGTCCTTATAAAAAATTCTGGTTTTTTTTTAATTATTCATCTATTGACTCAGCTTTATATATTATTTATTTTCTAATGGCCACGGGGAAAGAATAATTCATGGTATATGTAAAACTGATTTACCAGTGAGTGAACCATACTCCTGCTAGCTAAAGATTCAGCGGTGTCTCTCTTATTCTATGCAGTGTGTGTGTGTGTGGACGACGGGGAATTCCATTTTTTGTAATCAAATACTTATAGAAAAACTAAAACGCACATTTTTCATTCTTAAAAAAAATGGAGCAGTGACCCATTATTGGTGAAAAATGTACAAAATTTACTCACAATAATAGTATTTTGTAAAAGTCTTCCAAGTCCCTTTCATTGACGACGGTATATCATGAACGACAATTGTAAGCAAGCTGATCGAGTGGTCAAAACAGTTGAACGCAAAAGTAATTTATAAGTAGACCATTTTGGGTAATGAGTTCGATACCACTATACTATTTTTTATTTTCATAGTTTTATTGGGGGAGGGCAAATATATTCTATTTTATCATTTAATTTTTATATATATTGTCAAACAATAAAAATGTCAATATCAGTCTATCACAAGAAATATCACATGATATAAAATGTGTTCATAGTATGTATTTCGATGAAAAGGCATTTTCCTCGTCACGTCATCCATCTCCTTTGTCAATTTTCACTATTATAGGACTGCACATTTTTATTATGTACATAAACTTTGTTTGAATGCCATTTGGTGAATCTTTTTGGAGTTACAGAATACACAAAACATGCACATCAATTCCATATATTGTGAAAAAAAATAGCTAAGTTGCGAACTGAATATACTAAAGCTCAGTTAAAATTTGCCAAATTTCACCATAATAAAAGGTGTACAACTTTAATATGTATATAAATGCTGTGGAAAGTTTGAATAATATTGAAACATTTTGAGTTAAGGAGTACACAAAATACGCACCGTCTTTAGCATAGATTGCAAAGTCGAACATGGTAGTAAAAATCGCAAGAAGATTTTGTCAAATTTACTCATAGTAGGAGGTGTACATCTTCAATATGTATACAGACATTGTGCAAAGTTTGAATAATATTGGTAGGATACTTTTTGAGTTACAGATTACACAATGTATGTACCTATAAGCGTGACGGACGAACGAGAGAATGGAGCGGCTACAAGGCTTGCTGTCACCGTTGGTGACGCAGGTAAAAAACAATATGGCGGTGTGATATACCTTGTGAATAATTTGTTTACAGGAAGACACTTTTTATGATATATATTTTTATTATATATATTTAAACGTTGAGAGTTATCGCGATTTATTTACAACTACAGCGCGGTCATGAAGAAATGGCAACAAGATATTAATGGCTTAAACAATGAAAATGTAAATATATATGGTAAACAGTAAATATCAAAACTTGGATACAACTGCGTGCTCAGTTTTGATTTATTATCGACACTCTCGAATGCGCTTGTGAAAAACTCGAAGATTCATAATATTTTTTGGGGTGGTGGTGTTATATTCAACCGCTACAATCAGGCCTTTTGAAGAATTATAGAGATTAAAGGGTCTTTCTACAACCTTGTGGCAGCGAAAATGTAACACAATGTACACTGTATTACTTTTTCTACTTACCACAAATTTAACAGAATTTTATTCGTTGGTTATAATTAAGTTGTTTCGTTTTTAAATTCCCTTTCAGTGGATATCAATTGGGCCATATCAGAATTACTCTGTGTGTAACTGTATGATAATATTGCTTTGATTAAATTGGGAGAAGAACTCGTACGTTGTTAAGAACTTGTTTCTTATAATTTATGAACAAATTAATGTTCGAATCGTGTTCAAACGTCAAACATGGTCGACACACATTTGAATGCGCATTGAAATCAACGTGACCTACAGTACCCGGATGTACATTATATGCAATCCACCTTCTTAAACTTCCGTTTCTTTTCTGATTGACATACATCAAAGTCACGAATTGCCTTCTGATAAAAATACAAATAAAATTAAAAATACATTTTCAAAGTTTAAATAAAAATATGAGAATTACAAAATGTCTTTAAAAATCTTCCTCAGAACAATTACATGTGTTAGGCTCATTAACATGACGACTGGAAAAGTAGAATGAACTTGAAATTTCAAAAGAGATCTAAGGAATTCACGTGTTACAAGGCATGGCGCTATCACCGATTACATAAGACACTTTACTGAAGTGTGGAGCTTTTTGCAATACTTTGTTTTACAAAGTTTGTAGTATACATCCTTGTCTATCACCAGGATACAGAGCCACAAACTGCCTTCCAAAGCCAGGTATAAATGATGTGGATGTATATATGTAATATGAATTCTTCAATCCCAATCTACAAACTGTAACTCGTTCTTTTTAGTCAGTCATCACATGCAGTACCTGTAACACAGTACAACAAAAGAGTAGAATCATTTTTAATTCATAGAGCGTTGCATAACTTTTTAATCTATTTTTTATTTCACCTTTTTTGTTGTTATTTTCGGTCATTTAATCTGTATTCTTTTTAAATAAATAAAGTATCATTTTGTTTCATATTTATGAGTACTCAGGTAAATCCAGTACTCACACGTGTACATGCAACGCATCAACAAGAAATCAAAGTCATAAAACAAGACTCGCTTCCTGTTTCAACAGTACTTAATTCATAATTCAGGACCATAATTTGAAGTGACACAGACAATATGAGAACGTTTTCATAAAATCTCCTCTCAAGAATGTTGCAGGGGATTTAGTTGTTATTAAGAGGAATTTCGTCAATACACACACACACACATACACACACACACACACGTATTATTGACAAAACCTTCTATTTTCTTTGTATTAAGTTTCATAATGTCCATGAACATTTGTAATTTAGGGAAACATTTAAGTTGCGAGAAACCTTTAAAAATTATTCTCCGTTAAACTACGTTAATATATTATATGTATGTTGAAATTTATACACCGCTATACAACGTTATCTTTCGAAAGTAGTTTATGTACATACATATACACGCAACATTGATGTTATAAGATGTATTCATTAAGCAATAAAAGATATCAGAGTAGTAACCTGTTCACATTTACATGTATATATGTACGCATATATATAGTCAAGTATATTCAGGAAAATGTTGTGAACAACACATAAAGAAGCCATTCAAAACATGACAGATAGGAGAAAGTACAAATATAACGACACCACAGTCCCACACAATGTTTCAGCTTGTATTTGCCTCAGGTAAATGATGATTAAATGATGATTATTTATTGATTATATATATATATATATATATGTATGTATATATATATATATATATATATATATATATATATTGTTTAACGTCTCGATCGAGAATTTTTCACTCATATAGCCTTTGAGCAGGGAGGGATCTTTATCGTGCCACACCTGCTGTGACACGGGGTTTCGGTTTTGTGGTCTCATCCGAAGGACCACCCCATTTAGTCGCCTCTTCCGACAAGCAAGGAAAACTGAGGATCTATTCTAACAACGCGGATCCCCTCGGGGATAAATGATTCCTGGATTAAATGCTTATTGGTCGAGGTACATTTAAACATGTAGTCAGTGTTTTAGAGATTAGTATTATCCGAGTTCATATTCGCGCTTCTTATAAAGACGATTCGTGGGGAATGAAAAACGAATATTGATTAAATCAAAAACGAATATTGATTTATAGACTACATAAATAAAAAACATGCAGTTTGTATTCGAATGTAACGATATTGTAGAATAAAAATAATTCAATTTCACCTTTCAATATCATTAAATTATATAGAGGTGGGAAAGAATACAGGACCCTCTTATGAATAGTTATCAAATATGAGGTAATTCCACCCAAGGGTTGTAAAAAGCGATAAAACCCGAGGCTTTGTTGATTTGTAACTTCGAGGATGGAATTGTTTTAATATTTTATAGTTATTCATAAGAGAATATTTTCTCTCATTTCTCTAATTATTTTTCGTTTTCCATGTGTCCAGCGACGCCATGTTGAGAATTTTCAATTTAATATTTCGTTGTACATCAAAAAGACCACGGAAACGAATTCTAGGACCTTAAATTAAATCAACCGAGTCGTGTTTAAGTGAATAAGATTAGAGTTGTTCCTGTTTGAACAAAAACTCTAGAAATCCTAACATCTTTTATTTACACGTCTGCGCGCACACAAAAATTGCATATAATGTTGCTATTTTATTTATTATATATTAAAAACATTAGCTTAAGATATACTAATCGAGTGTTTAATTACGAATGTTTAATATCACAAATTTCACAGATAATTTTTATACTCCAGAGCTTTCATAAAGATAATACGGTTATATCATCTTTAAAGCAAAGCAAGAGTTACGTCATCTTTATACTGAAGTGACAATCATCGAACATCTAAAAACTTCTCTAGGTAACAGGTGTCAAATCAATTACAACTGTAGTACATAACAGTAAGTACACAAGCTTGACATCATTTGAAAGTCCTTCAGCGCAAAATATTTCTGAACTTCTACAGAGTCCAAATTAATCAGAATCTGATTCCAAGATCGCATGTTTTCTTTTCAAAGGAGAATTGATACCTATATTAACAGTACAGTTATTTTTATAGATGAGTATTTAAATAGAGATTCCAAGTGAGTTTTGTTAGTAGATATACATATAGGCCAAGGCATGGAATTACTTTTTCCACACGTTCAAGACTCTCGAGTTTCATGGACATTGGGGACACTCGTTACATCAAAGACATATAGAGACATTGGGAGAAGGATGGCAGAGGTAGAACTAGTAGAGTTTGTGGGATATAATAAAATTAACAAGCATTCTTAGTGTATTGCAGGCAACACAAAGCCCCCTACCGGTGGGATAATTCAGTCAAACGTAGGTCAAGCGCAACGAAACTCAAACTTGATCTGTAACTATCCAAGACAAAGCCATGTATTAATTTCAATTGAATATCTTCATCTAATGCGGAAAAAAGTCCGGAAAACTTATTCTTGCAATTCATCAAGGGGCATAATTTAGTCAAAAGTAGGCCAAGCGTAACGATACTCAAACTTGATCTGTAATTATCTAAAACAAAGTCATATATAAAATTTCAGTTGAATATCTTCATCCAATGCGGAGAAAGATCCGGAAAAATTCTAGCATTCATCAAGGGGCATAATTCAGTCAAAAGTATGCCAAGCGTAACGAAACTTAAACTTGATCTGTAACTATCCAAGACAAAGTAATATATAAAACTTTCTCTTGAGTACCTTCATCCATTGCGGAGAAAAAAGCGGAAAACCTATTAGGAATGACAAACTGTCAGACAGACCGAAGGTAAACAATTATTCCCCTTCGGCAGGGGACTAATAAGTATCCTGTTCATTGGGGGTATTGAATGAATCACCGGATTTTCTCCCTTAGTTTTAAGAGATCCGGTCAGTGGTTGTTTTTATCAAGTTCAATGTGTTATTTTTCTTAGCCTCTATGAAGTCACCTATCTACGTTTAAAGACCGAAATTTACAATTTTTTAAATCTCAAACAGTCGAATTAAAATATTCATCGGTCTTTGTGTATTGAGTAACTATGTCACGAAATCTGAAAGATAGAAATATTGTTCATATATTTCTTTCGTAAGGTGAGAGAAAGATTTATATCATTCAGGGAATGAATGCGTAGGAGTTTGTATTATGAGAGTATAAAACTGTAAAATCAGCGAAGCCCATTATTATAACCCCCCACCCCACCCCACCCCCAATAATGCAAACAAAGCAGACACCATTCTTATGATTATATTTGTAATTCCACGTGTTTCATTTATATAAAGTATACATGTATTCTTCTAGTTGAAAAGTCAGTGTTTCTATCGAGAAATAATATACAATGAAACATCTTACTTTTGAAACTGACTAAATATTGGTGGATATGAATATTTTCCATTGCAGTTGACTGGAAATACGTGTAAATACTATACAGGAAAAAAAACCCAGAATTTACATAAAAGTTCCAAAGATGTTCATACGTATACCATATTGTATTTATTTTTCTACCATGTGCTTTTGGGTTTACACGAAATTCCAAAATTAAGAAATGACATGATCCTTGATACAACACGGTAATTCAAAATCCGGAGTTACCGTTCTTTCTATATTCATACCGTACTACATATATATCGTACCATTACGAAATTCTGTTTGTATTTGTCCACAGAGATAAAATGTATGATACGGAATTCGTGATTTCTTGATCTTGTAAGGCCTGAAACATGGTTTGGTGACTGACACAGTTTTCTAAAAGCATATAAATTACATTTGTATTATACAATACTTACCAGTAACTATGGTTCTTTAACATAAGTTCTTACAAGACTTCTTACAATTAGCTGACTATACTACTATAATTAACTACATGTGACAAGCAGTGTAAAGTGAAGTTCGGCGGGTAATGTAACCTAGGGACGCCTGGGGAAGCCCCGACGGCAATGTTCATGGAACTTAGTGAAGAAGGGGGTGCCCTGCCGGTGTAACGACGAAAAGTGACCCCCGTAGAATAATGACCGGGGGGTCAAATTTCTACGTAGAAAAATGACCCCCCGGTCATTATTCTACGGCAAGTAGGGTCATTTTTCGACGTAGAAAACCCTTCCAGACCGTTTATTCTACGACACCACACACGTTGAAAAATGACCCCCATAGAAATATGACCCCCTACTTTTTCACTATATTATACAATAATATCTTATGAAATGAGATGTAATACTCAATATTCGTTCATCCCAGGGTTGGATAGGGTCGGTGAAGATAACTGTGTCTCCTGTTTTTTGTTTTTTTTAAAAATATCCTTAAATGTCGTGGAAGCAAATTTAACACCACTTCTTATATGGGCCCCATAAAATATGATTTAATAATTCCTATTTCTTTGTGATTGGCTGAGATTCACCAATGTAGAAAAATGTTACTTCTATATTTATCTGCACATGACTTTCAATGTGTACGGGGTTGGGAAGGAGGAGGTGCGAGCTAATAAATTTTTTTAGCTGTCATTTTCCCCTGATAACGCCCCCCCCCCCCCCCCCCCCCCCCCCATCTATCCCATGAAAGAGCCTGGCATTGGTGTCCTCAATGGGACAAGGGGACATTTAATCTCATTCGTCTGCAAGTCTGTCTGTTTAAATTTGTCACAAAAACTTTAACCTTTGTCGTAACCTTTGAATGAGATAGGGCTTTCGTATTTCACATGTATATTACCTGCTACAAGATCTTACCAAATATACTATGATTTTTAAAAAAGAAAGAGATATGGCTATCATTTTATATATGTATAATCCTTTCTAAAACTACGTTTTCTGACCCTGTGACCTAGACCTTGAAGGTTGACCTACTTTTCAAAAATGGTATATTTCTGTATATTTCTAGATTGGGAAAAGATAGGGGTTTCGTATTTGCATTCCTGAAACAAGACGTTCTCGAGCATGCTATGGTTTTTTACCCCTTGACCTTCATGTTTGACCTAATCTGCCAAAAAATCGCTGGAAATTACTTTTGAATGACATAATTATATGATAGGGTGTTTATATTTGACACAACATGCCATAAATAATGGTCTCCCATCCACTGACACCGGAAGCGGAGATCACAATTCTCTGATTTCATTTCAAAGCAACTAAAGTACATTAAAGAATTCCAAATTGATATATATTTTTATATATTTATTTATTACAACTACAACTATAAAAAGAGCACAGAAACTTGCCACTAACTTTAATGTATTTTCAACGTTTACTAAGGGGTATCATATTTCGATTTTTTTGCAACAAACTTGTCTTCCAAATCCTCCCATTCACACAATAAATTGAACACATTTGGATCTATTTCCTCGCTTAATTTTTCTAAACCTTTTACTTGATGGGGAAAATCTTTGAACTTCAATACGTATACGTCTTCTGGTCTTTCTAATTCTCTGACAATATTGGAGTCGGTTTCATTGTTTACCAGTGCAGCTTCAAGCATTCTTTTTGAAATATACTGGTGGTATTTCTTTGGCACGAAGTTTCTGATGTAGATGTAAGGTGTTCTGCTGTAAATATCCTCTGTTACATCCAATACAGGTTCGTAATGGTTTCCAATATTCATAATAAAAATGCATTTCGATTTGGATTCGTTTTTTCCCCTCGTGTAGGGGAGAGTACGGCAGCCAGACGTAATTGTCGTTGTTTTTGTCATTCATCCCGTGCTTGCAGTAAACAAAGATCGTTGTATTGCAAATTGTAGCGAATGTACGGATTTCTGTATCAGTACCCCAGGAACCTTCATGTTCCATCCGCGAACGTTTCAAATATTTTGGATCCGCTTCCATGGTTTGCAATAGATCTTTATTCTCCTTCATAAAGCCAACAACTTTATTTCGTACATCATTGTGATATGATTTTTCCACGAAAAGCGATATTTCCGTATATTCTTTCGAGTCCATGGTGTGAAGCAAAATGACGAACAGAATTGTTGCCTTTGAAACTTCAAAGAACCGCAAAATGACGAACAGAATTGTTGTTTTTGAAACTTCAAAGAACCCCGCCTATTTGATGGCATCATTTTATTCTAAACAAAGTGATTGATGTTTTAAGCCTATAATATTTTTTTCCATGGGAGCAAAGTTTTGAAATCAGACTGTGTTGTCACAATCACTAACAAAGGCAGCTGGTAAACGATCAAAAATAGCCAAAATAAATAAAACGCTAGAATTTGAAAGGAATTTGTGAATTGAAAATATGAAGTTTAATTGCTTTAGTCTAAGCCCCAAATCGGGTGAGCTCATATTTACATTGATATAAGAAATCTCGGATTAGCAATAATAATTTTATGTACATGCATTAGGTATCCCTTGCCCCCCCCCCCCCCCCCCCCCCCCAAGAAAATGTTTCATCCGATTGAATCAGTTATTCAAAAACAAGTAATGTTTTATATTTGTGCACACCCAACATCAAATGTTGTAATATTGCTAATCATGCTCGGGATAAAAATTATGTATATTAGACTGGGAAGATTTTTTATGCTGCAGACATTCGGTTTTTCTATTGGTAAAAAATATTATATATAAATAAAAAGGAAAAAGGCAATATAACTGTGTATAGACTTCTGTAATTTTTTAAAAATATGAAATACTTCTTTTATATGCATCAAATCTTTTGATATAAAATGTCTCAATTTGTTTGTGCTTTGGTGATACTAGCAAACGACAAAAGACATAATCAGGTATAAAAAAAAGAGGGATCTCAGGGGAAAAAAAAGACAAAAAATAATTTTCTGTCCAAATACTGGAACTTCCTAGTGATCAACCTTGAAGCAATAAAAAGAGAACGTGTATTAGCAGAGGATGGGGGGACATCTAAAAGAAAATTTACTCTAATAAAATACTATACTCAGAAAAGTTAATCACAGTTTGTGCCTCTGATGTTGAAGATATTTATGAGATATAACTTTTTTCAACAATTGCCCGTTTTTCATGCAAATTTGGTGGTTCAGAAACATAAACTTTTCTTGTAATTTGTGAAGAAAAAAAATGAGACTTTTTTGGGGATATTTTGCACATAATTTACCCAAAGTAAAATCAAAGAGGATAACAATTATTGAAACTGAACATTTTTTTTTATGGATGATCTTGATTTTTTAAAAATAATAACAAGTATGGAAATATATTTTATAAATTAAATTTGATAAAACAAATCTAAGAACGTGGTATTCTTGCTCTATAGTCATGGAACTGTTATTCGTTTTCCTTTAATTGGGATAAATCATCTTGTTTTATTGATTTTAGGTATAGTGGGTAGAACGCATGAAATAAACACTTCATATCAGAAGACTGCGTGATTTTACCCCTATTTATTTTCCGACAAGAATATTCTTACCAAAACCAGCCTTTTGCATCAAAAAATGACATAGGGTCATTATTCTACGGGGTCATTTTTCTACAATCCACACGGAGAAAAATGACCCCAAAGCCATATTTTCTACGAAAAAAGGGGTCATTTCTCTATGTAGAATATTGACCAGGGGGTAAAATTTCTACGTAGAAAAATGACCCCCGGTCATTATTCTACGGGGGTCATTTTTCGTCGTTACACCGGCAATGTACATGCAACTTAGCAAAGAAAGGGTGGGGACGGCAGGCAATGTAACCTAATGACGCCTGGGGGAGCTGACATATTAACCCTAACCCCGAAAAACTGTACTAAAGAAATACGATTTCCATTACAATCAAACTTAGATAAAGTAATAACAGATGTACCGAGTTGGTGGGAAAATGTATTAATGGGATTAAAGAGATTCATAATTACCCATGCATTCTCATTGCAGAACATACAAAAGAGATTGAAATAGCAATTCGCAAACTCAAAGGCATCCACATAATTATTTTATGTAATGTGAAATAACATAAAAAGACCACAAACCGAGCTGAAGAGAATAGGTTTTTATGTATTTTCATATTAAGACATTCCATTAAATCTCAGAGCAATAAATTACTGCTTTGAATAGAAAAAAGAAGAATGATTGATTTGTAAATCAAAGATGTACAATGCCCTTCCTTCTTATAATAACTCGATAGATTTTATCATCAAACTTTCAGACACAAAAGACCACAAATTGAGATGCGGAGAATGTGTTTTTATGTATTTTCATATTAAGACATTCCATTAAAGTCTAGAACAATGAAATGCTGCTTTGAATAGAAAAGAATGAAGTACCATGCCCTTCTTTCTTCACAAAACTCGATACATTTTATAGTCTAACATTCAGATACAGATTGCGTATTCTGAAAGGAACGTGAATAAACAGAACACTTATGTTTGATATCAGTTTGTCATGTGCCTTACTCATTTTATGTCCCATAATATTACTGCCCGTGGGGATCTGGGTTAGAATAGGTCCTCACTACCCCTTGCTTCTTGTAAGCGGCGACTAAATGGGGCGGTCCTTCGGATAAGATCGCGAAAACCGAGGTCCCGTGTCACAGTAGGTGTGGCACGATAAAGACCTCTCCCTGCTCAAAGGCCCTGGGCGTCGATCATAGGCCAAACTTTTGCAGCCCTTCACCAGCAATGGTGACGCCTCCATATGAATGAAAGATTCTCGAGAGGGACGTTAAACAATATATAATCAATCAATCAATCATATCATTACTGCAGATGCAGTTGATAATTCCATATTTGCTTCAAATCCTGAATATTTAAACGGAGATGAATTGTGATCGTAATTCTTTGTAAGTGTTACTTTCTAAATACCCCATTCAAATCTGTTACATGGTCCCTTCAATATCCCTTGCCTGTCATAAGAGGCGACTAAATGGGAGCAGTCTTTCGGATAAGACCGCAGAAACCGAGGTTCCGTACAACAGCAGGCGTGGCTCCCTCTCTACTCATAAGCACCAAGCATAGGCCTAAATTTTGCATCCCTTCATCGGCAATGGTAACATCTCCCCACGGAGATCTAGTAATCCCACGGTGATCTAGTAAAATTGCAAGGACAACCATTGCTGTCTGCATGATGGAACCCAAGATGTAGGGCTGACGGTGGGTATGACCGGTCGACAGGGGATGCTTACTCCTCCTAGGCACCTGATTCCACCTCTGGTATGTCCACAGGTCTATGTTGCCCATCTCTCTGATCTGTACTTTCTATAGGAATTGCAAATTTGAGTATTCTTTGTTACCCTAGACCTTTCATTGACCTGAAAATTAATAGCAATCACTTACAGATCACGACCAACCTGGCTATAGAAATGAATTAGCTGTTGGACTTCAATTACCTTACGTTAGAAAGCTGTTACCTTTGATCTATATTCAGCATTGATCAATACATATATTAGTGATGATTAACTTGGCTATGAAGTTAGTGATGATTAACTTGGCTAAGAAGTTTGATGATTGCATGTTAAAATGCCTCATGTCCCAACTTTTGACTTGAAATATATAGATGTCTTCTGCGAATCATGAGCATCCTATCTATGGGGATCGATGAATATCGGATAAAATGTTCTTTAATTACTGGTCGGACTAAACCAATGACGTTTTACCTGTTAGTCAACAGAGACATAAGTAACTTACCTGACCGTATTTGAACAAATACTGCTAGCGGTACCGACCGACAAATACAAAATAATATCTCTGTCTTGAAAGGGAATGGACATTTAATGAACTTTAAAGCTCTAATCTCGAGATTTTACCAAGACAGAAATGATATTCCTTTGACGCTGGGGGCATCAAAAGGAGATCCAAACTATATTATCTTTAAATGATTAAAATGATGTTAAAATACAGGAATACCCACGGTTTTACACAGGAAATGTATTTAATCAAACCCATTGTTTTACATTTTGCTCTTGTCCGATTATCCATTTTCAGGCATATAATACGTTTTAGTAAAAACATGCGAAGTCCAAAGTGGCACCATTCCCCTACTTTTCAGAAAATCCAATCTAAATCGTTTTTGTCACAAGTGAATCTTATCTGATGTGAAAAATACCCCTTTGAAAAAAAAAATGAGGAGAAATGAAACTCTCTTCTAAGATCAAACAAAAATCTCACAAGATTTTGATTTTTTTCCCACAGAATGTTTTCTCAGCAGGGAAATAAATTTTCCTTAGCAATTTTAAAAATTCTCATGACTTTTTTTTAATTCAATAGGAATATTATTTATGTTTGGAAATTTATTTTTTCTTGAGGAATTTCAATGTTCAAATGTAACATTTTCATTAGTCAGACGAGAATCACTTTGATGAAGGTAATTTTAAATACGCATATGTTGGTCTATTCCGTTGTACCTTTGATTTTCTTTACCTTCGAGCATTGAATTTTTTAATTGAAGTTGTTCCATTAACAATATTTCTCAAAGAGACGCATTTCTCCGATATACCTGTAGTATACCAATTCTGATACCGTTCACTGATTTACGCCTTTGTGCATTAGTGTTTGTTATATACACTTATTATTTCTTCATGTTTATATCATTCTCGAATTTACACGAAATTAATGGAGCTTTGGGCCATCCAGATCATACTCTTTGGGGGAAAAAAATCAAAATGCGTTTAAATATCTCCAGCACAACGGTCTTTGGTAAAAAAAAAAATCGAAGTACATTACATGAGATGTTTTATGTTATTCTATAGCCGAAAGATACTTTTATCACAGATTATATTATACAGATTAGCTGAAATATTTTACAGACATTTAGACAAACCGTTTCGACGTCTTTGCAAAATAATCCAGGTGTACCAGAGCCGTAGGCTTCATCCGGACCCCGAGGACCTGATTTATCATAACTTTAATCTGCAATGCATGAGGATAACAGCATATTGATTTGATATTATGATTGAACCCCCCTGGCCACGAATATTATATATTTGAGGACGTTTGCATGTTGTTCAAATGTTCAATACGAAGAGAACTTGAAATATACTTTTATTATATCCTCATGCAAAAATACCGTAGCCACGTACACATCTCACAGCTAACCGGAGGGGATCTACTTCTGCATGGCGGTGCTACACGTTGCATATGGCGTTGACAAATCGCCGTATTAATTTGTTCTTCAAAAGCGTTTTCCTTTAACGTGTACATGTATCATGTAAATCCAAAAATACAAGACCGATTACATGTCTGGACCTGCATCACCGTAGACATCTCAGATAAAAGCACACAAAGTATATTCACTCTAGATTCCAAATTTCATAAAAAGTTGAATATGCCAAAGAGACATTGTAATAGCATACAATGCAAAAAAAAAAAATGGCTAAGTTGAAAATGCTTAAAATTACAATCAAAATTTGTCAACTTTCACCATGGTAGGAGGTGCACATTTTTAACATATGTATAAACACTTTGCAAAATTGAAAAAGGTTGGATACTTTTTGAGTTACGTATTACACGAAAACTGCAATGTTACTAGCATGAAATGCAAACAATCGCAATAACAAATGTCATATTTGCTCACAATACGAGGTACACATCTTCAATGCGTATACAAATACTATGCAAAGTTTCAATAATATTGGTTGGATACTTTTTGAGTTACAGATTACACAAAGTATGCACCCATAAGCGTGACGGACGGACCGACGAACGAATAGACGGACGGAGTGACAAGTCGCGGTAGCTCAATGGTTAGAGCGTTCGCTTCGTAACCGGGAGGTCGTGAGTTCGAGCCTCGATCGTATCATGGCCGCATCAAACCTAAGGCACAAAAATAGGTAGTGATTGTTGCTTCGCCAAACGCTCGGCATTTAGAAGTGAGAATCACGGGTCTTTCGGATATTACCTTAAAACGGATGTCCCGTGTCACGGTAGGCGTTGGCACGTTAAAGAACCCTCACTGCTACGGCCCTGAACGCTAAGTATAGGTCTAAATTTGTGGCACTTCACCTACAGCTGGCGACGTCTCAATATGAGTGAACAATTCTCGACGGGACGTGAAACAAAACAAAATAAACAAACAAACGGACGGAGTGGAACGGCTACTAGACCTGCTGTCACCGTAAGTGACGCAGGTAAAAATTGCTTGTCCAATCCACAAAATGTAGGTTCAGTTAGTAAGCATGATTCGTGCTATCTGTCCTTCGGAATCATTTTTATTCAGATCACTTTTATTTGTCGAGACCTTATTTTGGCGCGGATAGAATGATGCGTTTATCCAGTAGACAAACCTTTTTAGGTCACCTGAGTAAACTTTGGTAACCTATTGCAATTGGTCTGCATGCGCCGTCGTCCATTAACAATTGAACATTTTTGACTTATTCTAGATAGCTTCCATTCCAATTCTTTTCCGATTTGGTATGAAGCATCTTTGGGACAAGATGGCCATGAATTATAAATTTCAGGACTCCTTCTCTAGAACTGCACATTTGTAAGAAAAAAGTACATGTATAGTAATGTAGAGCAGGAAGGCCTTTACCAAAATTGTAAATTTCATGTAATATGCTATTAATTGATACCAAATTGAAACTAAATGGATATTTATAATTAGTAGGTGGCCCTTTACCAAAATTGTAAATTTCGTGATCCAAGAGGTAGGGAATTTGGTATAAGGGTGGGGCCAAAATGATCAGTGACTAAATGCGTTAAAAATTGAGCATTTCTAACTTCTTGATAATACCATTCCAATTCCTCCGAAATTTTTTTTGAAGCATCTTTGGACAAGGGGGACACAAATTGAAAGTTCAGGGCTCCTGCTCCCCTGGTAACCTACGTGCGGGGCAAAATCAGTTACGATAAGAGGAATGTATATTGTGAAAGTTATGACAAAGCTTCCCCCAGGACCTCGTGGTTGGGGCATAACTCTGAAAAAAGCAGAATGTTAAAACCAAATGCATAATTATTGTGTCTAACGAAGCCCTTTACCAAACTGTGAAATTCATTGCACATTCGTCAGGGAAATATGGGCTGATTTAAATTCAAGGCCAAATGCAAGGCTAATAAATATAAATCCCAGAAAAAGATTTAGTTTCCAAATATTACCTCGGCATCTTAGAATTGCAAAAACAATTCTTATGCAAATGTGATATATGATACAATTCAAATTTATATAAACCAAGAAGTCATGCAAAATATCATATGATGTATTTTATCCCTGGGGACAGACTCTAAGTACTACCAGGCACATAATAGCACATGATAGTCAATTTTGACTAGTTGCCTCTAGCGATAAGAAGAAGTATGCGTGAAACGAATTACATCACACTTTGTTAAATCGGAGTCCGGAAAATAAATTACAGATGCTGAAATTCCAATACCCACCGAGCTTAAAACTTATGACGCACGACAATAATTATCTATATATTCAAAGGAATTGTTTGCAATTTTCGGGAGTTTTTGACTCGCATTCTAGAATAACAGACAGCGAGGAGATAAGCAGCAGTATATCTTAAATTTATTTGGCAATGGTACTGTTAAAAATATTTTTAAAAACTATGTTTGTAAACTTCGAGAAAAAATACGAATCTGTACCCTGGTTCATACACTTTAGCTAGAAGCTTTATAATGATTGTCTTGAAATAAAACTTTATAGGCTTCATTTCCTTTCTTCTTGTGTCACAAAACAAAATTGCATGTGTTGGTACATGTACAGACCCTAAAGCGTGCTACTTTACCTCCAAAGCGTATCGTGTCCATTGCAATATGACTCTTTTTTGTGCGTCTTTAATTTTCGTCATCACCCCAGGTTCATTGTGATTCTTCACCTCCTCTATCACGTTCCCGAAAAACTGGGAATGACCGATTTCAATGAGTAAAAATAATATTTTCTAACGCGTGGTAATTTCTGCCACTTTCTCCTGTGTAAAGCAGCATACTTCAATCTTCGAACTTCACAAAGGGTGTTCATACGTCGGTTTTGTCATTGCTTTTATTAGGCCTAATGTTATTCCGAGCTCTGTCCCGGTACTCATTATACTGTGTAGTGTGAAATAAAGAGCATATTTTACATCAATAATTAACATTGTAGGTTTTATTTTCAGATTGTTAATTATTTCTTCATATTCTGAAATAAATCTATAGTTACATCGTACATCTATTCCACAATTACAACATTCAACATTTTGGAATTAATTTACCTGTCTATGACGCTTTGATTAACCTGATTATTTCAGATAAACATCCAGTTCATAAGTTTATATTTTCATTACAATTATTAGCTAGTACATGGTTCCATTGAGTATTCAGATCATATATTATATATACAATTACACTGAAATGGTAAAATTGCAAGTAACAACTCTTATACAAAAGTATTGTAGGTAATGTATTATGAGTCAGAATTTTTTTTTGGGGGGGGGATCAACAGCCTCTGGAACCACAAAGTAAAACAAAATCATTTGACGTTACAAATATTTAATCACGATGCATTCATATTCTTTCCTTGATATTATTCTTCCTACATATTGTTACTTGCAATTTTACCATTTCAATGTAATTGTATAATACATGTAATATATGATCTGTATACTCAATGGAACCACGTACTAGCTAAGATATGTAATGTAATGCAGTGAAATTGATTAATTGATTTGTCCCAGGTCCCGTATTGAGGTGCTCTAATCAACTTTATTTACTATTTACTACTTGCTTCAAAAGTTCTAGAACTTTTGTTAAAACCGAATAGACCAGTTGCGGTAGCTCAGTGGTAGAGTGTTATCTTCGTAACCGGGTGGTCGTGAGTTCGAGCCCCGCTCGTGCCCAGGCCGTGTCAAACCTAAAACATAAATATAGCAGGTGTTGCAAGATAAAGATCCCTCCCTGCTCAAAGACCGTAAGCGCTCGGTATCTAGAAGCAAGAATCACGGGGTGTTTTGGATATGACCTTCAAAACGGAGGCCCCGTGTCGCGACAAGCGTTGGCATGTTAAAGAACTGTTACGGACCTGAGCGCTAAGCATAGATACTCAACTAACAGCTGGTAAAGTCTAAATGAAAAGGCCAAGATAACGAACAGTAATCAATCTCAAAATTCATATAAAAAATACAAATCAGAGAGATGGGCAAACAGACTCCTTTACTACCAGAGGTGGGATCAGGTGCCTAGGAGGAGTAACCATTCCCTGTCGACCGATCACACCTGCCGTGAGCCCTATATCTAGGTCAGGTAAACGGAGTAATCTGCGGTCAAAATTAGTGTGCCAAGAACGTCCTAATAATTGGTATGAAACACTTCAGACAACATTTGACGTAATGGAAGGTTGTATTGACAAACTAGATCATCATTAGAGTCGATTGGTGTAACTATGCCGTCATATATGAACGTTACAATATGAAAAATCAAACGTCTCGGGGCTAATAAAAATGCATCGAAGATATTATACTAATTAGATGATATAACCATTAAGGTAACCAGACCGTTATACGTATTATAGCAATATTGCTATAATGTACAATTTAAATCTATTTCGGAAACCATACAAGAACTCTTCATATACGTATCAATGCCCTTACGTTATAATGGCCTGGGCTACGACCATTAAAATTTACTAGATCGTGGGAGATCTTCCCAGGTTACATGTAATCGTGGCGATCTTTTAGAACGTATTAAACATCCACAAACTTGTCATATGAGAATGAGCCCCGTGGCGATCCGGGTTGTTAGAATAGATCCTCAGTACCCCTTGCATGTCGTAAGAGGCGACTAAATGAGGCGGTCCTTCGGATGAGACCACAAAATCCGAGGCCCCGTGTTACAGCAGGTGTGGCACGATAATGATTCCTCCCTGCTCAAAGGCCATAAGCGCCGAACATAGGTCTAAATATTGCAGCCCTCCACCGGCAATGGTGACGTCTCTATGTGAGTGAAAGATTCGATTCTCGAGTGGGACGTTGAACAATAAATAATCAATCAATCAATATATTGACCTGGACATTGACGTACATTTCAAAATCTTTAACCTTAGCTATATTATTTGAACCAAAGGGGGTAGAGATTTGATATTTTATACTTAGATATCTCATGATCAGGCTATTCATATAATATCAAAACTTTTAATCTAGTGACCTTGCACTTGGACATAATTTTCAAGAACTTTAACCTAAAGAACCAAAGGTGGTAGATTAAGTAGACTCAGGGTACCAGGCGAGCTATGTTTTCTTCTGCCAACTCTTGTTATATGATTGATATTTTGTTTAATGCATATGTTTTGGAATAAAAATTAATTAAAAGTCTAACCGATGCTGGTATCCGTATAATAATATTCATCCACACCGTTATGGTTAAGCCTGAAACATACTTTCTCCCGGTAAAGCAAGTGAATATAATAAATCAAAATTATGGAATTATTTAGATCAGTTTTTTTTAAATCAAGGCAACTACTGACAAACAAGTTGATGTTGCAGGGGTTTCCACAGCCTCGTCTAAAGTCAACATTTTTGCAAATTTTATGGTCGTTATAACGATCAAGTTTGCCAGTACAACTTTCCATTAGGTCAAATGCTGTCTGACGTGTTTCATACCAATTGTTAGGCCGTTCTTGGCACACTGATTCTGACTCTGAATTACCTGTTAGGGATGTAGGATTCCTAGACACCTGATTCCACCTCTGGTATGTCAACGGGTCCGTGTTTGCCCATCTCTCTGATTTGTATTTTCTCTAGGAATTAGAGATTGAATACTGTTAGTTATCTTAGCCTTTTCCTTTAGAAGTAAGAAAACTTCAATCCATCTTCATTTGCCGTACATCATATATGAAAGGCAGTCAGAATCCGCTCCCATTCTTTGATAGATGGAAACAATGCCTTAGTTAGCAATATACACTGAAAACATACAATAAACATTTCTGTTTGAAGATATATAGGTAAATAAATGTGATGAATTGTTTTTATCTGAAAATAATTATCTAATACAGAACCCCGTCGTCGTAATTAAAATAAATAAACACTTAAGTGTTACCACATGAAATTCCAGACGTTTAACACTTTTTTATGAACTGCGATGGGATCTTAACTCAATTTTCAAGACATATGTCTAATGGCTATGTGTCCAACGTACTTTTTTGCAGTACTTTTCAGAGAGAGAGAGAGAGAGAGAGAGAGAGAGAGAGAGAGAGAGAGAGAGAGAGAGAGATTTGCGGGTTTTTCCGATCCACAAATTCTCAGAAAATACCCGTTATTCTTATATTAAGATGCATCGAGTATTCTGTAGGGCAAATGCCCTGGGGTCATCCTAAACCATATTTCGTAAGTGTTGAAATATATTAAAAATAATTTTGTTGATAACCCCTATACTATATTTATTCCTGCTCCATTTTACAAGATGCATTGAGTAATTTGATGGGCCAGTGTCCCAGGTCATCCCCATAGTCTTTTGATTGTTCAAATATCTTTAAAATTGTTCAGATTCCATCCCTCAAAACAAATATATTTTTCTCACACATATGAAACAATACACTGAGCACTAGGTTATAGCTAGTAATTTTTCCACCCCAATTCCCCCTCAAGTTGAAAAAGAAAATTCCGAAAACTTATTGAAACATTTAAAGGATAGTACCAATCATCTCCTAAAAGATTATTTGGCTTAGCTACTGCATAGAAAAAGAGGAGTTCTGGAAACAGGTTTTTCTACAGAAAAACATCATTTGTTAATCTCAAATCTTGTTGAGTTTCTATAGGGCATCACTAATCATCTTCCAAAACTGATTTAGCTACTGTGTAAAAAAAAAACCAAAAACCAAAACCAAACAAAACACATCCGTCATTTTTCGATTCCCATTTGGGCCATAGAGTAAACGTAAAAAAAAATTCTGAAACCTTATTGCACATAATAAAGTTATGATAACGATAAGTGATCAATTTCATAACTCCTATAAGGAATACCAAATAGAGATGGGTAAACACGGATCCCATGGTATACCTGGGATCAGGTGTCTAGGAGGAAGAAGCACCCCCCTGTTTACCGGTCACACCCGTCGTGAGCCCAATATCTTGATCAGGTAAACGGATCAATTTGTAGTCAGAATGAGTGTACCAAGAATGGCCTACCAATTTGTATGAAACACGTCAGCCAGCATTTGGCCCCATGTATTTGAAAACTATGTAGTTATTACGAAATTATTTGCGAAATGCTGAGTTTAAACGAGTCTGTTTAAACCCCTGTAACATCAACTTGTATGTCAGTAGTCTGCCTTGATTAAAAAACTGATCATACGCAGACTACGTCTTGCGTATTGAATCAGTTATTAAAGATACATCAACACTATATGCAAGTGATAATAGAATATTGCTACATAAATATGGGACGTTGACAATAGAGAAGGTGAAATAATCCCGTTTGTCAGTTGAGTTGATAGTTTGCCGTTAACATTTACAGGACACCATAAATCATTTTGTAAAAGATTATTTGGCTTAAAAAGGGTCATTTGTGCCTCAGGGTGAAAATGAAAATTCCTAAACCGTATTGCACATCTACAGGACACCATCAACCACCTTCCGAAAACAAAAATGATCGGCTACTGCGTAAAATGGAAGAGGAGTTCTGGGAATCATGTTTTTTTTTACCACCATTTGGTCCCCAGTATGAAAATTCCGAAACTTTATTGCACATCCAGTGAACACCACCAATCATCTTCCAAAAGATGATTTGGCTACTGCGTAAAGTTTAAGCGGAGTTCTTGGAACCAGGTGTTTAATGAAAAACGTCGATTTTCGACCTCCATTTGATCCCCAAGGTGAAAATGGAAATACCAAAACCATTTTGCACATCTACAGGACAACACCAATTATCTTCCAAAAGATGATTTGGCTATTGCAAAAAATATGAGGAGTTCTGGTTTGTTTTTTTTTAGATAATCATCATTTGTTGACCCCCAATTTTATCCCCAGGGTAAAATTGAAGTTTTAAAACCTTAATCAGGTTTGTTAATATGTATGAAACATAGATGGGATCGCAGTACGTAAAGTCCAAGCTGACGTGGGTAGTTAGAGAACTCATGAAAAAGTTGTTCATGTCGCTTAGGTCCAGAATATCGTGTTTTTATCGCTAAAGTCAATGATAAAGACTTTGTAAATCCAGATGAAATTCGACGTAACTTTTCTGTTTTTCACAAGTTGGTAGACCTCGTAAGCAATTTTTGTCTGGGTTTGGAGTGGTCTTAGTTAGCAACAATCTTTCTAAATCTGCTATTTTGCATATATATCTCCACTTGATCTTAACAGGTGATGATTTAGCTCGTGATCTGTAATGGCTAAGATACTCTACCTATGTTTGTTTGGTGTTTTTCGTCCAACTCTGCAAGATACGATAGCGTCCGAAATTTAAGCTTTTTAGCTAAACAGAAATTAGGGAAATAATGCTCTTAGTCAGACATTTGCATAGAATTGATAAAGGTGACGGCAACGAACAGTGATCAATCTCAGAATTCCTATAAGGAATATAAAGTTAACAAATGGGTTAACACGGACCCCTGGAAAGGTAGGATCAGGTGCAGAGGGGTACGCATCCCCTGTCGACCGATTAAACCCGCTTTGAGCCCTATATCTTAATCAGGTAAATCCATAGTTAAAATCAGTGTGTAACGAACGGCCAAACAACTGGAATTAAACACGGCAGACAGTATTTAACCCAATGACAGGATGTACTGGCAAACCAGAACTTTATTACGACCACAGAATTTGCAAAACGCTGACTTTAGACGAGACTGTTGAAACCCCTGTAACATCAACTTGTTTGACGGTAGCTTGTCTCAATTTAAAACTGATCACACACAGAAAAAGCTCTTACCTATCGAATCAGTTGAGAGTCATAAACACCATATGCAAGTGAAAATGAAATATTGCTACATAAATATGGGAGTTGACGATGGAGAAGCTGAAGTCATCCCGTTTGTCATAACGTTTATTTGTTAATTTGCCGTTAATATTCATTTTGCAGACGTGGAGACTCTGTGGTTTCTTTTATTCAAGTTCACTGGAATATATCAAATCGACATATGATGAAAATGATTATTGTTAATAGATGAATGTGTCATCGATATATCTAAATGTTGAGTAGACGGTCACAGTAAGAGATGTTTTCTTCTCATGCATACGCTTTTGAATAAAATCTGCCTCACAAGAATATAAAAACAGGTCAGCTAACAAAGGAGCAAAATTCGTACCCATGGGAATTCCAACAGACTGTCTGAAGACCTGATCACCAAACACTACGAAGATATTGTCAATGAGGAACTCCAAGATTTTTTTAATATCAACTTTAGAGGACTTTTGCGAGGAGTGGTGTTTAACATAGTAAGTCTTTTTAATGACTCTCCACATTTTTAAAAAATATTTCAATCGTGTTACTGGACTTCTTCAGTTGTGTTTATTATTTCCTCCTTCAAAAAAGAGGTGTTTGTTGATTTATACGGGACCAACACAAGACTGACATACATAAGAAGAATGAATGTTGTCTTCCGTTACGGTGCTATAAAAGATTTGTAAAACAATGATTGATTGATTATTTATTGCTTTCCGCCACTCAACAATTTTTCAGTTACCTGGTGGCGTCCAGTTTTTGTTGGTGAGGAGAGAGCCCAGATACAATGTACCTGGGAAGAGACCATCGACCTTCCGCAAACAAACTGGCAAACTTGCTCACATAACGCCGCGGACGAGATTCGAACACGCGCCGACAGAGGTGAGAGGCTTTGTGATTTTGAGCCCGATGCTTTTTTTCTCTTTTTAGCCCGATGCTCTAACCACTCGGCCACCGAGGCCCCTGTAAAAAATTGAAGACTTTATATATATATATATATATATATATATATATATATATATATATACTGGTCGCGGTAGCTCAGTTGTTAGGGCTTTGCTTTGTAACCAGGAGGTCGTGAGTTTGAGCCCCGATCGTGCCATGGCCGCGTCAAAGCTAAAACGTAAACATAGGTATGATTGCTCCTTCGCCAAACGCTCGGCATTTAGAAGTGAGAATCATAGCTCTTTCGGATATGACCTCAAAAACGGCAGGCGTTGGCAATTAAAGAACCCTCACTGCTACGGTCCTGAGCGCTAAGCATAGGTCTGAATTCGTGGTACTTTACCTACAGCTGGTGACGTCTTAATATGAATGAAAAATTCTCGACGGGACGTAAAACAAATAAATAATAATAATTATATATATATATATATATATATATATATATATATGTGTGTGTGTGTGTGTGTGTGTGTGGAGAGAGAGAGAGAGAGGGGGGGTCTCCATATGAGTGAAAAAATTATCAAGCTGTATACGAACAAACAAATATAGGGATCAGGGTTAGAGTAATTAGGTCCTCAGTATACCTTGCTTGTCGTAAGAGGCGAATAAATGGGGCGGTCATTCGGATGAGACCGTAAAAACTGAGGCCCCGTGGCTCAAAGCCATAGGCGCCGAGAGCATAGGCTTAATTTTACAGCCCTTCACCGGCAGTGCTGACTTGTGCATATGAGGGAAAAATTTTCGAGAGGTACCTTAAATAAGATGAATATGAAATTTTATCGTGCCTCTGATAATAATCTGATAATAAAATTTCATTGGCTGAAACCAATACTGTATCAACGATATTTTGCCTCTTAATAACGTCATATTGCCAATATGCCCTTTCCACGTAGTTTACTGACCACATACGACCACATACTGACGCCGAACGAATACGTATACCCTGTTACTAGATATTAGTCAGCGCCAATTCTGATGAAATCATCTCATTTGTCATAAAGTTGAGTTGTTAGTTGGTCGTTAACATCTATATTCAATAAAATATCCAAGTTTGTTTGTTTGTTTGTTTTACATCATGTCGATAATTTTTCACTCATATTGAGACGTCACCAGCTGTAGGTGAAGTTCCACAAATTTAGACCTATGCTTAGCGCTCAGGGCCGTAGCAGTGAGGGTTTTTTATGCTGAGCGTTTGGCGAAGGAGCAATCACTACCTATTTTTCGTCTTAGGTTTGACGCGGCCATGGCACGAGCGGGGCTTGAACTCACGACCTCCCTGTTACGAAGCGAACGCTCTAACCACTGACAAGATGTCATTTCAGAATAGGGGTGGGTTTATATGACATTATTTTAACTCTTTAAAAAGAATTGAATGATTGATTGTATATTGTTTAACGTCCCGCTCGAGAAATAATGGAAGTTGTATTTTAGGACTAATAATAAGATGGATCTACAAAAATATGGTGTTTCTGTTAATTTACTTCCATATAATTTTGAATTCATTTGTAACGAATGTAACATTAGGATACACTTCATTGGTTGTTGGTGAGGAGGAATCAGTATTTCTGTGCCAAGAAGTCATGCTGTTCGGATGTAGTACTTACTTTTGTTTGCTGCTTGAAATCCTGTTCAAGGTTACACGTGCTATTAATTACGATGTAATGCATGTAATTACATGCATGTTCTGAACCAGTCTACACCATGCGAGGGCTATCTATAAAGGACTAGCGTGACTGACAACAGCTTATTTGGGCCCCCGTGATATTCAAAGATTATGTTCAATACAATTTCCCATAATTCTTCCCTGATATTTACAATCATATGGAGAGTATTCAGAGTAACACAATTTCTCAATTTTTATATATTTAGATAAAATGCTATATTTAGGTTTTCTTTCAAGTAACACAGAATCTCCGCACTGTTACTTTAGTCAATTAACACTTAATCCCATAAATCTGAAAGGCTTTGCCTTCTTTGTTGTATTCATCTGGAAAAAAATTTCAAAGATTTTCAGTTTTTTAATTGAGGCGGAAGAAAGAGATATTCTACAGCATTGATTCATCCAAAATATAGTCCCCTGTGATTGAAGGTTTTAACCACCCCCTTCTCCCGATCCCCTTTTTAGAATTAAATGTTGCAACTGTAGCATGAAAGGTTCGCTGACCTACATATCTAAACACTGAAGAAAATATCTTCCAAGTAGTCCGAATTATGAAAGATTCTATCCTTAATACTGTGCCTTTTGTTGAAGTAGATATCAAGTGCCTACAACTACATTTTTAATTTTAGACATAACATAGACATGTTATACTAGTCTTACGACTCGCAAGACCTGTTATACAAACAATTGAATGAATATTCAGTATATCATGCTTGGACACAATTCAAATCGTAATGTGGTGTCATACTCTGATTCAATAAATAATCATTGACTTCATCAAATGAAAAAGAATGGAAATTTAATATATGTGCTTGTCATGTGCGAACAAGCCATCAAGACAGTGATACTAACCTTTGTGCCAATGAAAGGTGCTTGGATTCAATTATTATTCAATTTAGATGAACGTGGACAAAATTGAGATACACGATCACTTTTTAAATACATTTATCTTCATTACATTTATGCTAAACTCACAAACGATACTGAAATAGACAAATCCAACACATTCATATTGATATGGATGCAATTCAACTCGAAAAAAACCCCATTCAAATTCTATTTTCTACTGTAGATAATGACAGTTTATTAAAAGATGTACATGTGGATTTGAATGTATATTGCACCAGATCATCAATCTACGAATCAGAAGAACAGTTTCTATTTTGAATCACAGAGTCGTCCTGCATAAAATACAATAGAACCCTAAATGTGTTTTTATCATGCAGTATTCGAATACCTCACGCTCGAGTACAAAAGAAAGAAGATTAAGCTTAATTCAACTGTATTTATAGTCTAACTTCACGAATCTTCATCATCCCTATATACTCAAATTACTACATCAATATCATTATACCTAAAATACAAGGCTATATAGTAGAATTTTGATGGATTCCAAGTGTTATGTCGTTTAACGCTGCAAAAGATGTACTCAACTGCTGTTTCTCATTCCCTTACACTGATTTGAAAACACCTGTCAAAGGGTAATATACATATAACCGAGCTTTCCTCTTAAGATATTGTCAAATATGCAATATATAAGTAGAAAAACAATATTGCATAGCTTGTGGTAAAATGTCAGACAGACTTGTATATAAGAATTATATGCACTGTATATAAGAATATATTTAAATAAACGTTGGCGTACAGTTCGTTAAATAAATTCATGTTAAACCACAGGCACTTGGGGCATGGATTATGCAACACCCTCGCCCACTTTCTTTTTTTATGATACTAATTTTTTTTATTCATGTTTTGTAAATATACAACAAAGATGTATAGCAAAATGTTCATCTACAGTGTATTATTTTATCTATTATTATTATTTTTTTTTGTATAAAATTACTTTATAGGAAATGAATTAGTTATAAAAGTTATTAACTTTTCCTTAATTACATGCTTGAGAACATTTGCATGGAAAAGAAAACAGCAAGAAGATTATTTAAAAGGTAAATACACGGTGAAGCCATATTTATACGTTCAGTCTGTTGGGCGTAAATAAATAGCCCCATGCGCACGGGGGAATCCCAAAATGATATAAATATAATTCGGACGCCACTGTCTAGAGCGTAAATAACGAAATAGGAAGAGGTAGATGATATTTTGATTTCTCTTAAACGTTTGACATGTTACTGTAGTAACAAACACACACAGTTTTACATAATTAAAACTATCCCTGGCCTGCAAGTATGAATTGAACACCTAACTGCCACGGGGGCCTCCGTGGCCGAGTGGTTAGAGCATCGGGCTCAAAATCACAAAGCCTCTCACCTCTGTCGGCGTGTGTTCGAATCTCGGCCGCGGCGTTATGTGAGCAAGATTGCCAGTTTACTTGCGGAAGGTCGGTGGTCTCTTCCCAGGTACATTGTATCTGGGTTCTCTCCTCCACAAAAAAACAAAAAACTGGACGCCACCAGATAACTGAAAAATTGTTGAGTGTGGCGGAAAGCAATAAATAATCAATCAATCAAACCTAACTGCCACTGGATTTGCATTAAAAATGGCCGAGTGATGATGGTTTGTAAACACCGATTTAAAACCAAATAATTGTGGTTAAAACAGGTGAAAAAAATGTATGTCATATCGTACAGCCTCATAAATACGAACGTGCGATAATTTAACAGTGTTTTTACAATGTGGGCAAAGTTTGTCCAAATTCAGACCATACAGCATTAAAGATAATTCAAAAAGGTTATTTTTGTCTCTGTTACGTGCTAGTAATATTATATCTTTTCAATCACTGCTGAAAACGTAATTTCCATTACTCGTAATACGTGACAGAATGATTGATTGATTGTTTCTTGCTTATAGCCGCTTGAGCAATTTTTCAGCTATCCTGCAGCTGACTCTACATAACTGAAAGGCATGTTATAAAAGCAGTATTTATTTGAATAGAAATGCTATTTGAAAACATGTTAAAATATGGTACTAAAAATGTCTAGATATCACTGTGTATAAAAACCATCATCATCTAGTTATAATTTTGTACAATCAATTTTTTCTTCACAACTTTTGATAAAAACCAGTTTCATGTAGGAATCCTAATATTTTATTTAAATCAACATTTTTAAAAAGATCTTTCATAGACTGCGTATCAAAATAATTATTTCTTATCAGAGCTGTATCTCCACATTCTAATAAAATATGTTTGATTGTTTGAGGACATTGGCAGAAGACACACTCCGGTGGATCTTCCCTTTGTAGAAGAAACGAATAATGTCATCCGCGAATGTCCTATTCTTCATTTATTAATAACTACTTCATCTCCACGTTTAAGAATTCTATTTTGTGTTTTACTAACTACAGAGTTAATATCGTGTAACTTGTTATTTATCTTTTCATCCCAATCAGATTGCCACAAATGTTTTACACATTCTCTAATTAGTTTTAAGGTCTGTGTAAGGAATTTTAAAATCAGTAATTGGTCATTGTAATGCTTGTTTAGCAGCACTATCAACTTTAGTGTTTCCACGTATACCAATATGACTTGGTATCCAACAAAACATTACATTATACCCTCTACATTTTAGCACCACATATTCTTTCAAAATGTTATAAATATACGGGTGGTCAATTTTACAATTATTAATTGCTTGAAGAAAAGAGAGGGAATGAGAATAAATAACATATTTTTTGTGTTCTGACTGTTTTATAAAATTAATTGCTAATTGAATAGCTTTTGCTTCAGCTGTAAAAATTGAAATGTTATCCTGCAAATGCACGGAAAAGATATAATTTCTATGAACAGCAGCGGAGGCAACTTTATTTTTGTCTTTTGATCCATCTGTGTAAATTTCAGTTGGGATTGAAAAACTGTCTTTCAATTCTTTAAACTTTTGAATAAATTCAAGTGAATTTGTGTCTGACTTTTGTCTTTCAACAGATCTAAATTAACAGTAGGTTTTGAAAGTTCCCAAATTGGGATAGTTGGAATTTGCAATTCAGAAATAACATTTAAATCTATTTTAGAGTCTTTAATATATATTTGGAGTCGCAATCCAAGTGGTTTAATGACTTTGGTCTTTTCGTTATAATTTGTTTCAAATTTAGGGTGGAATACACAGTTATATGACGGGTGTTTGGGACTGGAACGAAGTTTAATGATATACTGAAGATTTAATTTTATATGTCTATTTTTTATTGAAGGTTCGTTTGCTTCTACATAGATGACAGAGAAGAAAAATTATATTGAATACGTTTGTAGATCCCAGATCAGAAAAATACATTTAATAAGGGGGAGGGGGCGTGTTGCATGATCCATACCCCAAGTGCCTGTATGTTATTAAACTACCCCCTTTTTGGCCCAACCACGTGCGACTTCTGTTGAAATATCAAGCCCAATACTTACGATTGAAAGTAAGTGATAACTTTTCTTCAGGAAAATTGTGACGCGCGGACGCGTTGAATACAACTAGCCAAAATTCTCGAGCGACATTTTAAATAATATACAATCTGACCTTTATGCACACTTTGATAAAAAGTATCAAAGGATATCAAACAAACCCAAGTTGAATACTAAATTTATCTTTTTTTCCTTCAAATTTAGAATTTTAGGTAAGGGTGGACTAAAATATCTCTAATGCATGACTATCTTTAAAAATCTTCCAGAATAGCAAGACAAGGTTAGTCATATAGCTATTGAAGCATTACCATGTTATATGGATTCGGGTTTGGTTAGGTCATGACAACCTAAGGCTTGGTTGGGTTCATAATAAAGATCAACAATTTTCAACAAAGTATAGAGTGAAGAAAATCTTTTAAAATCTTCTGATGAAGAAAGCAGGATCAATTTAATTTCTATGAGCATTGTGACCCTTGTCATCTTGTTGTAGAGGTACTGTCAATAACATTCAAAATTTGCGTATGTTCAACAAGCTTTCCTTACAAATATACATGCATGTTGAAACTTTGTCATGATCTTGATGTGTCACAACAAAATTAATTTAAGTTTTTCTCACAAACTCATATCGCCGCAGCTCAGTTGTACAGCGTTCGCTTCGTAATTGGGCCTCCGTGGCCGAGTGGTTAGAGCATCGGGATCAAAATCACAAAGCCTCTCACCTCTGTCGGCGCGTGTTCGAATCTCGGCCGCGGCGTTATGTGAGCAAGTTTGCCAGTTTACTTGCGGAAGGTCGGTGGTCTCTTCCCAGGTACATTGTATCTGGGTTCTCTCCTCCACCAACAAAAACTGGACGCCACCAGATAACTGAAAAATTGTTGAGTGTGGCGGAAAGCAATAATCAATCAATCAATCAATCGTAATTGGGAGGTCATGAATAAGAGCCCCGTTTGTGCATTGCCCGCGTCAAACATAGGTTGCGATTACTCCTTCGTCAACCGTTTGACATTTAGAAGTTAGAATCATGGGTCGGATATAACCTTGTTACGGAGGTCCCGTGTCACGGCAGGCGTTGACGCGTTAAAGAACCCGTATTGCTATGGCCGTCAGCGCTACGCAGAGGTCTAAATTATATGATTAGTGTTTAAATTAATGTAGTATTTCACCTACAACTAGCGACGTCTCAATAAAAAATAATTCAAAAATTCTCGATGGGACGTGAAACACAACCAAGTACCCACCAAACATCTTACTGGCTAATTAACAAAATTACTGCAATTTTAATAAGAAACAAAGTATAAACCTGACTTCGCCCACGAGATCTGTCAAATACATTGTTAATGGGTCACTATCTGATAACATGTAAAACTTTGTCCTAAATCCCCTTGAAACCAACAACTATGGTTAAAATTTCACCAAACTACAAAAATTCTTGAAATCTTTAAGTTTATCGTATAACTTCCGACAGCTACCGGAAATATTGATGGCAAAAACAATACTCTCACACTGCGTATCTTCAACAAATAGTCTACCATCCCTGACCTTGTCCCTGGAATGAAAATTATCTCACATATTATTGATAATTGGATTACTTGGTAGGATTACAAATCCTGCTGAGTCGAGTATTGTTAAAGTAGGCGATATCTTTGAAATGCTTTCAGATTTTGATCAACAAATATTACACCGAATAACATATCCAATACCGGTATATTTCTCATGAAGTCCTTTAGAACTGAAGCACTGTTTGATTAATTTCATAGGAACACTAACACGTCGGAAATGTAGTGATTTTAAATCACTTCCTGTAAAGGTTGCAGGTGTCGTTGATAAAAAGCGATTGTCATCTTACGAATTTACAGCTGATAGTCTATCATCTCTACAAGTTTTATGATGCAGTCTTCTATTGAGAAGAATGGGTAATAACTGTGAAGTGTATGTACATTTTTGACATATTGAATCAGTTTCTATACTCCTGAAAGCTTCATAGAAACTAAACTGTCTAATTAATTCAACAATTTTCAAGAAATCGCGTGTGCTGTACTTTGGGGAAAAAGACAACAGAGATTGTTTCCTGAAAATACTTGGGAGTTTAAGATATCTAGCAAAACAAAATATTCCAATTAGGGGAAACAGGAGAGTTTTCAAATTTTCACGCGTTGCTTAAAATGCAGACAGAGAGTGATTCTGTTTTGCAGGCATAGATTCAGAGAAAAATTGACAGATATGTTTTAATACAAGTTCAAAACGACGCACTACAGTAATGGCCAATCAAGTTGTTAGACATGTTATGAAAATTTAGAGAATGTCAAATTTCTAACCATAATGGCTGATGAGACAACTGACATTTCTAATAGAGAACAATTCGTTATTTGACTCCGATGCATCGATAACCAGTTTGTGCCACACGAAATATTTGTTGGATTTTATGAAGTCGATGACATTTAAGCCGATACAATCGTTTCTGTAATCACTGATAGCTTGACCAGGTTCAATATTCCTTTTAATAAATTACGGGGTCAGTGTTATGATATGACTGCCTCAATGGCAGGGTCAAAAAGTGGAGTTGCAAAGCAGATTTTAGAGAAAGAAGGCAGAGCTCTTTATTCGCATTGTTATGGTTATGCTCTAAACTTGACATGTTCTGATGTTGTTAATTCATCTACAATTATGAGAGATGCCCTTGAAGTAATACACGAAAAAACATAATTGACGAAAGAGTCGCCGAGAAGCAATTTTTAGAAATTTGAACGAATATGAGAATTTAGAGACTTCATCACCTGGAATAAGTTTTGTCCAACAAGGTGGACAGTTCGAGCAATTGTTCTTCAGAGTGTAATATTTAACTACAAAGTGTTATTGGGCGTCTGGGAGGAATCGATGGAGTATGCAAAAGTTTCAGATATGAGATGCAGAATAAGAGGGGTTATGACCTACATGAACAAATCTGACTTCCTCTTTGGTTGTCTGTTGGGTGAATAGTTGCTCCGTCATAGAGATATTCTTTGCATAGTCTTTCAGAAAAAAAAACTTTGCTACAGAAGGTCAGAAAATGGAAAATGTCTCTCAGCACTGTGAAAACCCTGGAGTCTCTTAGAACAGACGAAGCTTTCCTCTCATTCTATGAGGATGCCAAAAATAAGCCACAGAGTTTGATATTGATGATCCTGCAGTGCCTCGTCGAAACGTTCTGCGAAAAAAAAAGTTGACGAAGTATCTCTGTATCACGACGACACTTGCAAAGATTTGTACAGATTTAAATATTTTGAGGCAATTGATTTACTTGTGAATGACATTAGAAATCGTTTCGATCAGCCAGGATATGCCAATTATATGCAGCTGGAATTGCTATTGTTGAAGGAGAAAATTTTGATAAGGAATTTGAGTTGGTCACAAGTTTTTACGATACAGACATCAATGTCAAAAAATTTGAGAATTCAATTTCAAACACTCAGGTGCAATCTTCCCAAAGACATCAATCCTTCCATTCAGACAATAAATGAATTAATCAAAACAGAAGGCATATTACTGTATAGCGCAATTGCAGTTTTGATTGAACTTCTCCATGTAATGCCAGCAACAAATGCTACAAGCGAAAGAATGTTCAGCACACTGCGACACATCAAATCGTATCTGCGATCAACTATGACCCAATGTAGACTAAATAACCTGATGACCCTTCACGTATACCAAGAAGAGACGGAGAATCTGGATCTTCGGGGCGTGGCAATTAATTTTTAGTGAGAATGAACACAGACTATCTATTTTTGGAAAATTCTATGGAAATGACTGAAAAGTTGTGACATTTTGATGACCCGATAGCCAATTCATACAGCTCACTCAAGCACTTTAGTTTCAATTACAATTTGTATCTGAATTCACTAGTCAATAGAAAGTAGCTTGTGTGTGTGCTCGACGTAGAAACATTTTTGTTGGTTTTCAATTTTCAATTTCCCTTTCAATTTGCTTCCGACGCCTGTGCTCTCCATATGTCATTGGATTTCAAATAAAGTGACAACACTCCTGCAAGACAGGTCAAAATGGATCAAAATTATAATATCATTTAGAGTGACCAACTAAGAAGCTACAACAGCAGGTTTCAGCTTTATATGTGACAAAGGGAAAAAACCCAGAAAATCCTGACCAAACGTACACCTATCACTGTACCATAATACGTCCCGTCTGAAGACGTGTGTGAAGACATAGATTAAAAAGACGAAAGGAAGGTAACAATATGGATCAATTCATAAAGAAGAGGAATATTGGTTGATTGTATATTGTTTTACGTCCCGCTTGAGAATTTTTCACTCATATGGCGACGTTACCATTGCTGGTGAAACAAGCTTGGTCTATGCTTGGGTCCTTTCAGTAGGGAGGGATCTTTAACGTGTCTCATCTGTGCCTCGGTTTCGCGGTCTCATCCGATTGATTGATTGATTGTATATAGTTAAACGTCCTGCTCGAGAATCTTTCACTCAGATGGAGACGTCACCATTGGCGGTGAAGGGCTACAAAATTTAGGCCTATGTTCGGCGCTTATGGCCTTTGAGGAGGTAGGGATTTTTATCGTGCCACACCTGCTGTGACACGAGGCCTCGGTTTTTGAGCTCTCATCCGAAGGACCGACCCATTTTGTCGCTTCTTACGACAAGCAAGAGGTATGAGGAGTTATTCTAACCCGGATCCCCACGAAGCAGAGGAATGAATAGCAGCATAAGAAATAAAATTATCATTATTATAGTTATCATGCAATACTCACATAGCTAACGCTCAACCACAAATGGAAAAAAATAATCATAATGTTACTACATAGCTTTACATCTTATCCCAAACATAATATCTTTTCCCGTGTGGATACTGTGCGGTTGCTGAGAACATCTAGTAAGGCATTTACAGTTGGAGAGGATGAAAAAAAAAATTGTGTAAGTTTGCCATGGAAAACAAATTTACAACAAAAGGAGGAAAAACTCTTGATTACACGTATCGCTTTAACCTGAATTTTTCTTTGGGAAAAGCAGTTTATTACCATTATACAGATATCCCAGTGTTCCTCAATTTCGTACATGGTAAGAAAAATGATTTACTCAAGGCTGTTGCACTTGACTCAAAGTAAACCTTGTACTTAGCTGGAACAAAAGCTCTTGGACTGATATCCAATTTTATTAGTACACCATTATGGAGGTTGTTAGAGAGAAAACGTCACATTCTTAAAATGAATGAGAATCAATTTTTTTAGTTGACTTCCTACAGAAAGCAGCAAATAATGGAGAGGTAGTGACTGCATTCACCACAGGTGAAGAGACGCAGTAATACAGTACTTCACATGAATGATAAAGTTCTACGAACACTCAAAACTCCAGATGATTCCGTTGATAAAATTGTTGTGCCTCTTCTACAATTGTATTTCAAATCATAAGCAATTTGCTATGCAGAATAGTGAAACACTTGCCAGGAGGTAAGAACTACTGTTGAAGTCATTGAACAAACAAAATCTGTTCTGAAGCATCGCAAGCTTCCTGAATTTTGTCTTTGGTCAGCTTGACCAATTATTAAAATATTGCCCAAACTCAACACCACTAACCAACGAGTCTCCTAATATACTCTCACAACAAGACACGAGAATGGTTTAACAATATAACAGACGAGGAAAAACATAAAATAATAGAGGAAGCCAGGAAGGAAGGCAAGGAAATCAGGAACATGTTTCATAGCAGAATAAGAGAAATTCAAGAAAGAAGAGTTGCTACTCATCGAAAACGCCAACAAAACTTAGAAGCCTGGGAAAAAAGGAGGGTCCAACAAGAAGAAAATGTGATAAATCAAGTATTCTATGATGGTCTTTGACAGAATGTTGAACAGCTAAAGGAATCCTAAGAACGTTTAGGGGAAAAAGAGCAGAGAGCAGTCATTGAATCTCAGTTAAAAGTTAGAAAAACTGTATTGCAACAAAAATATTCTGATAAAAAACATACACTTTGGCTAGGAAAAACAACGATGGAAAATAAATCAAACTTTCCATTGAAGAAATGAAGTAAAACCTAACAAAGCTTATCCAGGATACTCTGAAAACAGACAGTACAATATCAGACTGGGAACATGCCACCTCTTGTTGAAAAAAACATTGAACACAACTTCTCAAACAATAAAACATACAAAGGATTTGTTATATCTGTAGTACCAGGGTTTTCCAAGTGGTATATTGTTAGGCATAAGGACGAAGAGGCCATATATGCATACAGTTTGTATCAAGACTACCAGAAAGGGGACCTAAAGATAATTGTATCTCAGAACTCTGAGAAGTCGTTACTTATAGTAGCTTCATTACTCTTTGTTTTGATACTTTCATTTCAAGTAATAATGATAATTAATAGATAATTGTGTAAAACATTTATCTGTGAAAAATTAGCTGATTGGTAATTGTTCAGCATTTGTTGGAAATGTTTAAAAAACATTTTGTGATTTTGTGAGTTTCAGTAGTACACTCCTCAACTTTTAAATGTAAGCACACTGGTTCTGTTGTTTTAGTTACTGTTATTGTTGAACACTGTTCATTCTGCATGCAGTGTTTGATTTTTATGTTCTTGTTTTACGCCAAACACATTTGTTGATTTGTCGGACTTGAATTACATGAACTTGAGTATAACAGATATTGATAACTGAAATCAAATCGGTTATGACAAAGGTTGGTATTGAATTTTGAGGTCAATCTCATGTTAGTGAGTTTACAAATTCATTGTGATTTTTATTCTTCTTTATAGAGAATTAATGTTCAATTCATTTAATAGGCATTATTTCATTTTGGCAATGCCCTATGTTCATATTTCCCAAGTTAGATAGGTATTAAACGAGTATATCTATTGCAAAATACATATATTTAATCTTGTTAATGCAAATTAATATTTAAATGATAAAGAAAATCATATTTAAAGAAAATTAAGTCAATATTCCAATTCTTGTCTCTTTAATATACTCCCAAATCTAATTAAATTAATATTCACATCCATTTTTCTCTTTCAGGGTCTTTGTTTCTTTATGCCGTTTTGCATAAGTTATGCACCATTTAATCAACCAGGTTATTCTTTCAATAATTCGAATTAGTCACTGTTAAAGTCGCTTAAAGAAACATAACGAGTAATGTTCTGTCTGTTTGAAGGAAACGACTGAACATTTGTCATTTTTGAAAAAAAATCAATTCAGAACACTTTTAAAGACACACATGTAATCGATATTTGTTGTGACGTTTTTGTAAGAGCAGAATGAACGGCTCTCTAAGATACCTTTTTGTTTGTTTTACGTCAGGTCGAGAATTGTTCACTTATATCAAGACGTCACCAGTTGTAGGTGTGTGAATTACCACGAATTTAGATCTTTAACGTGCCAACGCTTTCTTCGACTCCGTTTTGAAGGTCATATCTCAAAGACCTGTGATTCTCACTGTTTGGCGAAGGAGCAATCGCTACCTATGTTTAGTCTTAGGTTTGACGCGGCCATGGCACGAGCGGGCCTCGAACTCAAGATCTCCAGGTTACGAAGTGAACGTTTTAGGAGTAAAATGATAAAAATGTACATTATTTGTATTGACTGCCAGTGAGCGTCAGTTAAGAAAAAGAAAATGAAAGTTTTTTTCGTTTACATTCTAATTTCATTTACGTAGAAATACTTTAAAGAATAGACGTACAATACTATATACACGCATTGTTCAGAACTAGAACGCATTCATGAAGAAAATATTTAGAAACAGAAACATTGAAAATGTTAATGTTTCACAATGAAGAACCTTGACAGTCATACCACGGAGGATTTATTTAAACAAGAGGTACATGGGTCTTAAAGATCACCCTTTTGGTCTACAGAAATCATTGTGTTATATGTGTGGTTTTTATACTTCTTCATTCTTATTCTTTGTACTAAATGATAGTTATATTGGTATGACAACTACCATCATAAATAATTCATAATTTACATTTTTGTTTATAGGAAAGTAAGTTTTCTCACATCAAAGCGAAAGACCATTTTCTATTTAAGTTCAAGTTGAAAACCCCAAAGCTCATTAATATACAGTTTGTGTACATGAATAAAGATATTTTTTTAGAATAAGAAGTTAATGCATTTGTCAACATATGATCAATACAGTTCTATAATGGGACCATAAATTAGATTTCACATTCTTGGTACAAATCTGGTTGCTTATCATCATAATGCAAACAGTTTTTAAAAGCCCGTCAAAGATGGGACGTTTTATGGTATAATAATAAATATGACCGGACTTTGTAGGCAAAATGCAAATTGAACCGTAAGCTCCAGGGTCTTACAACTTTGTACATTTGATCACCAAGGTGATAGGAATATGCATATTGTTTTTCAAGGTGAAGATGGTAGTATACATTAAAAGGAAAATTTAGCAGCAGAACACAGACCGACCTATTGGGGCTAGGGCCGTCAAACTTGGTATACCTACTGCTTATTCAAGTGGAGGACGCCTTTTGTTCTTCAAGGTCAGAGGTCAAGGTCGTAGTATGACTTAGTAGGAAAACCTTGTAGGCAAGATACAAACCGAACTGTTAGGCTAGGACCGTCAAACTTATTACACATACACGCTATGTCAAGTGAGGATGCCTATTGTTTCTTAAGATCAAAATCGTAGTAGAAAAACCATGTCGGCAGGATACAGACTGAACCATTTGGCCAAAGACTGTCAAACTTGGTACACATACTTTTCTTTATTAGGTTAAAAGGTAAAAGCTGTAAGTGGACATGTATCACTTGATTGTCGTTGTCCGTCCGCCTGTCTGTACCTTGTAGGCAAAATGAACCGTGAGGTCCAGGATCTAACAACGTGGTACATTTTATCACCATGATGAGAGGAAGATTCCTGTTGTTTTTCAAAGACAAAGGTTAAGGTCGTAGTATTAGATAATACGAAACCTTGTAGGCAGGATACAGACTGAACTAGTGGGGTAAGGACCGTCAAAACTTGGCATATATATTCCTCAAGCCAAGTAAAAGACGCCATTTGTACTTCAAGATCAGAAGTCAAGGTCGTAGTATCACTTAGTAGGAAAACCTTGTTACCATGTTTGTTAATCAATGTCACAAAACAAACATCTTATAATAATTACACTCTATATAACCTTCTCACGGGCGTATTATGAACCGTTTACGGTATATTGTTCGGCTTTAAATACAGAGGATTTTTAATGAAATATAATGCATTTTCAGTATATGATCAACTTTTCCCCAATATGGGCGTCAATCCAAGTTCCATGGATTTCGAAACGACGAGAATTCATTGCATGCACACTATCATACTGATACAGTTTGATTGCAAGATGTCCATAAGTTATAAGAGTTTTTAAACATAATGCATCTTCAATATGTGATCAACATAAATCACCTGGGGTCTGAACCCAGGGCAAATGAACTTTAGTTTTCAAGAGGGCTTATTGCTCGTTATAGTCAAGCAAACAGTTTTGCCTCTTGAAGTAAATAAGTTTTCAGCAAATATGCTGCATTTTGAACATATGATTAATTAAGCCCTACCATGCACCCTGCACCTAAGTATAATAAATTTTACATTCAACCCCCTCCCCTCCTCCTCAGTACCTGAATCTTGAGGTCAGGGATATCCCAAATTTGTAGAGACCTCATTATGATGCCCATCAGTAGAGATTTTCTGTTGCATTTTCAATACATAATGGATATGGCCAATCCAGTCCTCCCCCCAGTACACGATCCCTGGGGTATGGCAGAGGTTTTAGAGCTATTTATACATAGTAGTCAACTTCATGAAAATAGTTTGCCTCCTGGATGTCCAGGAGTAATTAACCACGCCCACTCCGCTGTTCTAAGGTATAATGAATTTTCAATATATGACCAACTTGGCTCTAACTTAAGATCTGAACGCAGGGGTCATGGATTCGACAGTTTTGATGGATGTCTCAATTTTCATTAAAATCATGCTACAGTCTAGAAGTAAATAAGATTTTTAAAGATTACATAAATTTTGATTTTTTGTTAGCCTTGACTTGGTTGAAGATAGTTAGCCGTTCCAAAGAAGACGCTGAAAATGTTCAAAAGTATACGACAGACGATTAATGACTATCGACAATCGAAGATGGACAAAAACAGATATCAGCAGGGCACCTGAGTGCATTGATCAAGTAATTGTACATTTAGCACCAAATTCGGCTGTACAAAACAAAGAAATCAACTGATGTATCGACCTATTATAATTATTTAAATATAATTTAGATTATATATTATTTTTATTAGAATTCACGATATTAATCTTGGTGATTACATCCCTTATCATAGAGTCAAGGCCTATAATACACAATTTGGCACGTTCAACAAGCTTTTCCTACAAATATGTCTGGAAATATCGTCATGTGTCACGCCAAAATTAATTTCATTGATTTTTTTTCTCACATACCAATTACCAACATTTATGTAACTTAAATTTTGATAAGCTACAAAATAAAACCCTGCCCATAATGATCGGTAATGTTGATTTAATGAATCAAGTAACTGATAACATATTAAACTTTCTCCTACACTTTTTCGTAATCTACGAAAAGAAACGTGCACATCTTTAACTGATAATATACCATCTCTGACCTTGATAATTGAACGTAACGAAACCATTATAATGCAAATCTCTTGGCAAGGTTACAAAATCCCGCTATCAAAGTAGACGATGTCAAGATGCATGCTGGAATTACTTAATAAACTAATCACATAATTAGTATCTTTCTCATGAAGTCATTTGAAAATTGCAGCGCTATTTTAATAATTTCATCGAAACCCAAAATTGTGGAGATTATAGGGATTTTTAAATAACTGCCGCTAGAGATTGTTGCTGAAAAGCTATCATCACCCAACTGAGAGTCTATCATCTCGAACAGTTTTATGATTCAAATGAGAAGATCCGAGAGCAAAATTTCCTCTTAAAATAAACAAGAATGGATAATAACTCTAAACCAGGAGTATTTATTGACCAATCAAATTGGTCTCAATACTCATCTGTCTTAAAGTTGTACAGAAATCAATCTAAGAGTTATAAGGAGTCGCGTGCACTTACGTCAGATACTGTTCAAATCACAATTTAGATAAGTGAAATATAAAATTGCTATAAGGTCTCCCGTTGGAGACGCAAGATCCTAATAAACTTTATATACTTGCTAAACCGTTAACTTTAGCCTGAATGTATATTTGATGACTGTCTTTTAACGGTACAGCTTTATCATGTTGGTATGTAATGATGAAGCTCATAAGAAATACAATAGAAACAGCTGCAAAAACTCAGTTTCAGTGACATAAAATAACACCGTACACAGATAAAAACAATCCTTCTGAAATTGTTCGCCGGTAGTTATGGAATATAGAGCAAACAATGGAAGATAAGTTACACTTTGTTATGCGTAAATTACAAGTTGTTATTCAAATTGAAAAAGAAAATGAAAACCTGGGAAAATCAAACTTTTATTATATTATTTGAATATATTCATTATCATGCCGAAAAAGTGTGGAAAATTTTCATTCCGGTTTTGTAATGGTAAAATAATTACGTTAATATAGAGATTTAGTTATCGTTCGTAGAAATTCTATAAGCACCGCTAGGTGGCACTTCGTAACTAATAAAAATAATTAGATCCTTTGCTCTGCGCATCTACGATCGCTACACAAAGGTTGCGTAGGTGAGCGAACAAAGGTTAGATTGCTAGTAATGCCATTACGTGTAAATAACACCATTGCAACGGAGAAAGTCAGTTTCGGTCACTACTTTGGCGGATTATGCGCGACATATGGTGTGTATCCCAAAGAAAACAGGTTGACTTTACTTGTTAAGTTACAAGTAATATCAGACACCATCTGAAGTTTCTGAAATGGAGTACCGGATACCAGATAAATGTCAACACAGCAGCCGACACAGAGGGCCATCTCAAGTCGAATTGGATTATTTCGGTAAATTATTACAAACTTACAACAAAAATGGGAAAAGGAAATATTCATACCTAGTGATCAGTCATCAAAAGATTACTTCGTTAAACACCACTCTGATTCTACGCACAGCTACTCTGAAGTGGATACTAAAAACAGTTCCTAATTGACAATATCTTCATTGTCTTTGGTGATCAGGTCTTCCAACAGTCTGTTTGAATTGTGCTCCTTTTTTAGCCGACATATTTTTATAATCTTGTGAAGCAGAATTTATTTAAAAGCTGCTACATGAGGAGAGAAAAACTCTTGCTGTGGCCTTTAACTCGACATTTAAATATATCGACGAGTTTTATTTATTAACAATAATCATTTTCATTCATATGTCGATTTGATATATCCCAGTGAACTCCAAATAAAGTACACCACAGAATCTTCCGCATCTGCTTCGTACTATTATATTTGATTAAAGATAGATATTAACGTCAAACTAACAACTCAAATTATGACAAACGAGATGACGTCAACATCTCCATCGTCAACTTCCCATATTTATGTAGCAATATTCATGTGCATGTGGCAAGGATTTTGATTTTCTTCAATTTGAGAAAATTACATGTACAGGTTCTTGAACTTAGTCAGTTTTAAGGGAATTACATAGATATTATATGATTTGTCTGTTTCTTCTCCCACATTTTTCGAGTGAGGACCTTCTTATTTTACGCAGTATTTGTATGAATTTGGAAGGTGTGTATATGGCAAAAATTTTCATTTCCCCCACTTTTTGAGAAAATTACAGATTGCTGATCTTCGTCAGTTTTAAGGGAATATCGCATGTATAGTACATGATTTGTCCGTTTCTCCTCCTCCTCCTCCTCCTCCAGTTTTTGAGTGAAGACCTTCTTATTTTGCAGACTATTTGTACATGTACGGGTATGGAAGGTGTGTCTGTGGCAAGGATTTTGATTTCCTTCAAATTTTAAGAAAAATTACAGGTTGTAGAACTTAGTCCATTTTGGGGAAATAATATATTAGAATAGTTGATTGATTGTTTAGGGTTTTACGCCGAGTTGGCAATATTTCAGCCATTTCGTGGCGGTTAAGTAACTGGCTCGTTGGATAAAGACACCATTTGTCTTTTTAATTCTCTCGCACTTTCGTAAATGACTTTAAAATGTGCATGTGGTACGGATTTGGGTGTTTCAATAATTATTAATTTTTTATGTTTAATGTGTGTAAAGGTGTCGATAACTAACAGTATTCAATCTCGTAATGCATGTAACAAATACAAATCGGAGATATGGGCAAACACGGACCCTTGGACAGGTGGAATCAGGTGCCTAGGAGGAGTATTTTATTTATTTATTTATTTGTTTGTTTTACTCCCCGTCGAGAATATTTCACTCATATTGAGACGTCACCAGCTGTAAGTGAAGTACCACAAATTTAGACCTATGCTTAGCGCTCAGGACCGTAGCAGTGAGGGTTCTTTAACGTGCCAACGCCTACCGTGACACGAGACCTCCGTTCTTAAGGTCATATCCGAAAGACCAGTGATTCTCATTCTAAATGCCGAGCGTTTGGCGAAGGAGCAATCACTACCTATTTTTCATCTTAAGTTCGACGCGGCCATGGCACGAGCGGGGCTCGAACTCACGACCTCCCAGTTACGAAGCGAACGCTCTAACCACTGAGCTACCGCGACAGGTCCTAGGAGGAGTAAGCATCCCCTTTCGACAGGTTACACCCGCCGTGAGCCCTACATCCAATCAGGTAAACGGGGTAATTCATAGTGAGAATCCGTGTGCCAAGAACGGCCTAACAATTGGTATGAAACACGTCAGATAGCATTTGACCTAATGAAAGTTGTACTGGCAAACTAGATAGTTAAAACGACAATAAAATTTGCAAATGATGACTTTAGACCAGATTGTACAAACTCCTGTAACATCAACTTGTTTGTCAGTAGCCTGCCTCGATTTAAAAACTGATCAAAAACAGAACAACCGGTTGCGTATCGAATCAGTTGGGAGATATCAACACCATATGCAAGTGATGACGGAATATTGCCACTTAGATATGGGATGTTGACCTCGACGAAATGGAAATCATCCCGTGTTTCATAAAGTTGAGTTGTTAGTTTGCTGCCAGCATCTATTTTCAGCAACATATCTAAGTACGAAGCAGATATGGAAGACTCTGTGGTGTCTTTTATATCAAGTTCACTGGGATATATTGAATCGACATATGAATGAAAATGATGAATGTTGATAGGTAAAACGTCTTCTATGTATCTAAATGTAGAATTGAAGGCCACAGCAAGATATTTTTCTTCCCATGTAGAAGCCTAACAAAACTAACAAAGGAGCACAATTCGTGCCCATGGTAATTAAAACACACTATTGGAAGACCTGATCATCAAAGACTACGAAAATGTTTTCAATGAGGAACTCTAGCATCTTTTTAATATCAACTTCAGTGTACATGTGCGTGGAGTTAGAGTGGTGTTTAATAAAATAATTTTTGGGATGATCGATCACTAGATATGCATATTTCCTTTTACCATTTTTGTTGACGAAGCAACTGTTTATGATGTCAAAAAGTATAGTCTTTAATTTATAGTGAGGTACGGTCGTGTAAAGTGTTGTAAAATCATACATTATAATGTTATTAATTTGAGAAAAGTTTTGTGATTTCAAATTCGCTAAAAGTTCTTTAGAATTTTTAAGAATCTATATTTGATTAACACTGGCATATGTAGTGACACAGTACGTTTACAGGTTCTCATATTTTTTGTGAGGAGCAGAGCTATTGACTTTGTAGAACGTTTACTACATCCAGCAATGTATCTTTGTAAGGGTTTTTGTGGAGTTTGGGGATCCAGAAATTTACGGTAACTCACATTCATCCGCTCCATTGACTGGGATATTACATGTACTTAAAATATTTACAAGTTGTTAAACTTAGTCAAATTTAGGGAAATATTTTGCAGACAGAACTTTTGCTTTGCCTATCTACCTTCTGTCACAGTTTCTAAGCTAGGACCTTTCATTTATATGATGCAAAGAAATTAACACCCTGAAGGTGGATGATACTAACTGAAGCAAAGTTCTACAATCATAGCTTAGGAAAAACACCATATATAAACTTTTCACGGACGTATTACGAGGGCGAGTCAATAAGTAACCAGCCTAACTTACTTCCCTTTGAGATCCACCTCTTCTTTTTCGATGTAATTGCCCTCTAGTGTGATCCACGTAGACCAACGGTGTTCAAGTGCCATCAGCGCAGAACTGCAAAAGTCAGTGTCCTTTCCATTGACCCACTCCTTAACTGCCGTCACTACTTCTTCAATGCTTTTGGGTCCCATAATACTGTGACCATCACCTTGCTAGCAAATGGTTGTGTCTTGAACTTCTTCGGCCTCTGGGACCCCAGCCCTACCCTCTGACGACTGTTGAGCTTTATTCGCTGGTTCATAATAATGAACCCAAGTCTCATCTACAGTTACCAGACGCAAAAGAAAATAATCTTTTGACCTAATACGCCTCAACAAGGCGCTGCATACTGTCTGCCATTTGCTCATCGCTAAGGGATTTGGGGATTGTTAACTTCTTCATAACTAAACGATCATTGGAACGCTATCATGTGAAATTCCTAATGTCTGCGGTATTTCTTCCACTTGAATTAGCCTGTCAGAGTATACCAGATCCCGAACTTTGTTACACATTTCTTCGTCGGTGGCATTCAGACCAGGCTTCATCTTCTGAAGACGTTCTAATCAGAATTTTACCTGAGCATAAGATGGTGTAGAAGATCCATAAATGTCGGTTAAATCGCCGTGTATTTCCTTGCCTCTTTAACCTTTTAAATACAAGTACCGAATTACAGCACGGTATTCAACTTTAGATGAAGAGCATGGAATTTTGTACCCAGGTATAAAACATGTATTGAAACAAGGAATGAAAATCTTGACCGTCTCTGTCTACTGGAATAATTTAGGCTTCTTACTTATTGACTCGCCCTGGTATGATCGACAGGTGATGGTTACTGTTTGTTATCTTCACTTTTCAACATCCCATTTCCTTTAAATAATTATTATTCAAGTAGGTTGGAATATTTAGATGTACGCACGGCTTTCATGAATCTGATCCCCATCCCTGTCACTCTGTTTGTACCCTTCACTATGGAGTGTAAGGACCAGACTAGGCCTTCATAGTATCTTTAATACTAAAGTGCTTACGAATACTCGGATATCTCGAAGTTTTTTCTAGGTCCCAGTTCGAGATAACGAGGTTTGACTGTATACAAAACAGTGACATGTATTTGTTATGCAAATAGATATAATGTTAAGGAAACAAAGTATTTGCGTGTATTCAAATATGTTCTCTTTTACTGTTTAATTAACACTCTGGAGGTACTAAGCACACAAAATACGTCATTAATCATGTTAACGTAAAACAAAAAATGTCAAGTAACCTTACCTTCGTTGAAATAAAATCTTCCAAAAACTGTCTAGTCCGTAGACATTGGTTTTACAAAAAATAACCAGGTGTAATATATATCTTACTTGCATGGCTTGGTGCACTGGAATCATCTTCGCACGGTCGACTCTGCTCCCCACAAACTCCTTGCATATTACGCCACGAAAGCTGTGGCAACACCTAGCGAACGTACTGGATTTGAACTTTATAATCTAGCCGATCAAGTAATGGCTTTCATGATACTGTTCGTTATAAATGTAAACAAGTATGTCGAAATCAACTACAGAGTCTTTGTACTCCTTTGTTAGCTGACCTGTTTTTTATATTCTTATTAAGCAGATTTCATTCAAAGGCTTCTAAGAAAAATATCTTGCTGTGGCCATTTAGATAATTCGACATTTAAATATATCGATGATGTTTTATCTATCAACATTTATCATTTTCATTCATATATTCATATATTCATATGTCGATTCGATATATCCGAGTGAACTTGATATGAAAGGCACTCTAGAGTCTTCCACATCTGCTTCGTACTTCGATATTTTATTGAAAATAGATGGAGACGCCAAACTGGCAACTCAACTTTATGACAAACGGGATGATTTCAACTTCTCCATCGTCAACTTCCCTTATCTACATACAATATTCCAATATCACTTACGTACAGTGTTTAATCTCTCAACTGATTAATCTCTTAACTGATTCGAGAACCGGTCGCGGTAGTTCAGTGGTTAAATCGTTCGCTTCGTAACCGGGAGGTCGTTAGTTCGAGCCTAGCTCATGGCATGGCGACGTCAAACCCAAGACGTAAACGTAGGTAGTGATTGCTCCTTCGTCAAACGCTCGGCATTAAGAAATGAGAATCACGGGTCTTTCAGATATGACAATAAAAACGAAGGTCTCGTGTCGCGGCAGGCGTGACGCATTAAACAACCATCCCTGCTACGGCCTAGAGCGCTAGGCATAGGTCTAAATTTGTGGCACTGCACCTACAACTGGTGATGTTTTTATATAAGTGAAAAATTATCGATGGGACGTAAAACAAAAATACAATCAATCAATCTATTTTCAATAAAAATATCTAAGTACGAAGCATTAAAATGGAAGATTCTGTGGTATCTTTTATTTCAAGTACACTGGGATATATTGAATCGACATATGAATGAAAATCATCATTGTTAATAAATAAAACGTCGTAGATATACCTAAAGGTGGAATTGAAGGCCACAGCATGATATTTTTTTCTTATGTAGAAACATTTGAATGAATTCATCTTCATAAGAGTATAAAAAATACGTAAGCTAAGAAAGAACCACAATTCGTGCCCATCTGAATTCCAACACACTGTACTTTGCGTGAGTCAGAGTGGTGTTTAATAAAATAATATTTTGTATGACTAATTACAAGATATGAATATTTCTTTTTACCATTTCTGTTGGAGAAGCAACTATCCATGATGTCAAAAAGTCTAGTCTTGAATTTATCGCGAGCCCCGTGGGATCCGGGTTAGAATGGATCCTCAGTACCCCTTGCTTGTCGTAAAAGGCTATTAAATGGGGCTGTCCTTCGGAAGAAACCGCATAAACCGAGATCCCATGTCACAGTAGGTATGGTACGATAAAGATCCCTCCTTGCTCAAAGGCTATAAGCGCCGAGCATAGGCCTAAATTTTGCAGCCCTTCACCGGCAATGGTGACGTCTCCAAATTCGTGAAAGATTCTCGAGAGGGACGTCAAACAATACACAATCAATCAATCAATTTATCGTGAGGTATGGCGTTCTAAAGTGTTGTAAAGTCATACGTTGTAATGTTGTTGATTTGAGAAAAGTTTTGTGATTTCAAATTCACTATACGTTCTTTAAAATTTTCAAGACGCCACATTTGATTAATATCTCTTCTGGCATATTTAGTGGTAGAGTACGCTTGAAGTTTCTCCTTCACAGGAGTTAATATTTTCGTAAGGAGCAACGATAGGGGCTTGGTAGAACACTAGATCCAGAAATGTATCTTTGTTTGTGGAGTTTAGGAATCCAGTATAGATACGGTAACTTGTATTCATCCACTCCTTTGACTGGGATATTAAATGTGTTCAAAATTGAAGCATGATGTTCAAGAATTTCATCTTTTAATAAAAGATTAGAGTATAAGTGCGATTACTAAATGTGGAATTAATATCAAGTTCGTTTACAATGCAATTGTAAAAATGAGCCTTACAAACAAATACAACGTTGTTACTAGCTTTGTCAACGGAAACCAAAACATAGTCCTCATGTAACCTATCTAAATATTTTACCACTTCTGGTTTACTAAACGCAGAAGGATTGATGGTAATCATTTTTTGTTTTGACATGTCTGATTTTGATATTCCTCATATACGTTTTACCCATGCTAACTAGGTATTAAGTTACGTGGAGATTTAGCCCATCGTATCTTCGACAGAATTCATAATAGAGATGGAGTTCTGTCGCCAATTGAAAGACCGAGGTTTTCTGGATTTAGGACATTTTACAATAAGGGATTTTAGGTATTCATTTTTAACAATATCAACATTACCAGTTATTTTTTTTAACCAAAGAGAATGTGTTGCTTATGTTAATTTGGATTCTTTATTCAAACTTGGTATATCTGTAATATAACAAGAAACATTTTGCACTGCAACAATCAAAAAGTTAAAATGTACTTAATAAATTCATGGGTAGTTCGATTCTTTTTCTTCTAAAGCTCAAGGTTATTAAATGCAAAATTAATAAAACCATTTAAAATGTTTGAAAAATATTATTATCGTATAAAATTATCGTTTGGGCATTCAAAAATGCCCAGTCTTATGTTTTTAAGGATGTTGAAAAATTATCCCCTGTGAAATACATTTTGAGCATGTGATTGTGATAAACCCGTTATTTTACGTTTAGAAAATTATATATGTTTTTTTTATTTTTACTATTATTCCTGTTAATGATAAATGAAAACCAAATAATACCTCGTGTAGTATATTATGAATAGATACAATCAGCAACGGGGTTCGAATTGACTGGCTACATAACATGGCTACACCAACAAACGAAATTATTTGAAGATGTGGGTTTTGGGGTCGCATGGAACTGGAAGTTTTTTTTTTGGGGGGGGGGGGTCAAAGAATACATACATTTTATGGTTATTGGATAAAAAATTTAACATCTCAACGCATCCTATAAAAGAACTCTTCTTTAGAGCAGTGAAATGACGAGTCCTTTGGACTGAAGTGTCCCTCCTTTCTTAAGAGTTCAAAACACAAGATAAATCACAAAATCAGCCAAGCTGCTTTTCAAGCACACTGGAACGTTAGTAAACTTCAATATATAGATGGAAAGTACCGCAAAAATCGTTTTAAAATTGGTAAATTATTTGGATAAATCATACATATGGCAATCTGTTTTAATAATCATCCAAAAAAGATTAGCTCTTTAACTTAGAGAGATTATGTTTTAACTTAAATTGATATGTCTTTAAGGAAGAGAGATATTTAAAGAGATGTCGCTTAAAGCTAGATATATCTTATAACCTTTAGAAATATCTCCTTACCATAAAGAGACGTTTCATTATCGACGTAAAAGAGGTATATGTATCTCCAAAAGTTAAAAAGATATCTCTTACAGATTTTCAGAAAGATATCCTCTAACTTTGAGAGATATCTCTAAAGATAACTCTTTTTTCCATTTGACTATGTTTTCCTTTATGCATGACCTTTGCCATTTATGTAAAGTGAAGATAAATCTTATAAATCCTACAAAGAAAACAAATTTGGAGTAGTGCAAACATGGACACTGGACCAGAGGTGAGATCAGGTGCTAGGAGGAGTAATCGTCCCCTGTTGACCAGTTACTTCCGCCGTAAGCCCCAAATCTTGATCAATCAAACAGAGTAATCTGTAGTTAAAAGTAGCATAAAAAGAACGGTCAAACAATTGGTAATACTCAAGACTGCATATGGTCTCATGAAAGGTTGTATTTGCAAATTACACCATTATAACTATTCTAGAATTGTTATTTCAACTTAAATATTTAATAGGTCCTAAATGAGCTTTCGTCATTAATTATTAAATGCACCTTAAAGTTCTTCACAATTGCGCTCGATGAAAATTGTATCATTTAAAATATACATTTGTGAGCATTTACAGAGTTGGATAATTGTTTTATAGAGTAATAATTAGTGCCAATGATACATGCAATGTATAAATTGTCACGTGTTTATCGGGCTTTGAGATAGCATCACAAAATACCAGATTATTAACATTCCTCAAAAGTACATTAATGTTCAAGATAACCCAATTCTGCAAAAGTGCATAGCTATAGGCGAAGAACTCTTGTATCGGGCAAACATTCGATTCGGATTTAAACTGAATTCATGCAAGATATTGCATGAACTATTTCTTTCCAAGCTGAGAGAGAGTACGCGAGAGGTCTATTTTGAATAACGAGGGAAACCATGTTCAGCACAATTGGATAGTACAAGATAAATAATTCTACGCTGGAAATGTACAGCATTAATGATATTTGAAAGAAATTTTCATACAGATTGTACTAGATACAACAAGGTAACAACATGTGCGGTAGAATTGGCAATGCCGCGAAAACCGTTACAATAATGTAGCTTCAACTCATTTTAATGTTGTATATTTCTTTTAAAACTAGCTTAATACCGATATTAGAAAGCCCTTTATGATTAAAATGACAGAGGTTAGTTTGGAAACCTTCAAACCTTTTCTTCTTGACTAGATCTAAAAGCTATAGGAGAATCATTGATTATATAGCAATTACGTACGCCAACTTCTCAAAACGATAACTGTAATGTCCTTATGCTTTGTGGGTCATGCTGCTATTTTCGGTCACAAATACCACGATATTCATGTCATGCTTGCCTGAATTTCATTACCCAGAGAACCCCAGTGATAGAACATTAACAAACAGATCTGATAGAAACGGATTATATAAATATTATTACACCTTTTCCTTCTAATATAACTTGAACTTTATGACAATTAAATGCTAATAATTCAAAGCGAGTATTAATGACAAATTATGAAAAGACATAGCTGAAATCCCCCTTTTTAAAAACATCAATATACATTAATTATCAATAATCAGTCATTTAAAAACATTGCTATTAAACTGATTTTGGGATTATTATGCCCCATCATACATTCACTACATGTCCACATGGCGTTTAGGACGGCGAGCATTCCAGCCAGATCTAGTATATTCGGTTGTGACTTGGCTGGTACATCAACCACAGATGTATGTTGTGAATCTTCGAGAGTTCGATTTTCACTTGTATCAACGAAGTCATTCTCGGTATCATCACTTATCAGTGGTTAGAGCATCGGGCTCAAAATCACAAAGCCGCTCACCTCTGTCGGCGTGTGTTCGAATCTCGGCCGCGGCGTTATGTGAGCAAGTTTGCCAGTTTACTTGTTGAAGGTCGGTGGTCTCTTTCCAGGCACATTGTATCTGGGTTCTCTCCTCCACCAACAAAAACTGGACGCCACCAGATAACTGAAAAATTGTTGAGTGTGGCGGAAAGCAATACATAATCAATCAATCAATCAGTATGGGTTTTCGGAAGTCTTTTTCTTCAGATACAATAATGTCTTTACGATTTATTTGATATTGGTCATCATGAATATTTTTCAATAATCCTGGGTCCAGTGTCCTCTTTGTTGAAAAATATATGGCACGAGGTTCCTTCCTGACATGTAGAATGGCTCGTACTTGACTGTGCAGAGGAGTCTACAGTATTGCGATTAGAATTTCTATTCCTGAAATCCATGTAGGTATTAGATCTTGAAATCCTTCCTGTAATGTCATTGTTCATCCCAACTCCTCTAGCACGAACTTTGAAAATGTCACCAAAAATATATGTAGGTTCCTAATACCCCTTGTTTGTCGTAAGAGGCGACAAAATGGGGCGGTCCTTCGGATAAGGCCGCAAATATTTACGTCCCGTGTCACAGCAGATGTAGCACGATAGCAATCCTTCCCTGCTTAAAGGCCGTAAGCGCCGATTATAGGCCTAAATTTTACAGGCCTTCATCGGCAATTGTGGCGTCTCCATGTGAGTGAAAAATTCTCGAGTGGGACGTTAAACAATATACAACCAACCAACCCACACCAATGTGTCCTGAATATAAGGATGCTAGTATCTCGGGTTGTAGAGCTTTCATAATAATGATTCGTTCGTTCATCGTAAGAATACCATCGATACAGGTAAGTTGGTATGTCATTTTCCAATCATGCTGGTCTTATTCTCCGGCCAGTCGTTTTCTACGAGATGTATGACGTCTTCCTGAATTGAATCACTTGCTTTGTATCACTCAGAATGTATTTTGCAATGGACACTTCCTGCAGGAACAGTGTATGCACACATTTACACAACGTTTAAGGGAGATGGACACGATCGAACTGAAAATGTTATTTTTTTCCATTTATAATATTTACAATGCTTAACTTAGATATTTCTAATAGTCAACAAAACTTGAGTGTTAGTTATGTTACAAGAGAAATACAGAGCTCACAATTCTTTATTATGTAAATAAGTCTCGTGTCAAGTTTTTGTTTACACAAGTTAAATATACGATTAAGATGTTCAGTTAAAGCAGATATTTAAATTTAATTCTGAACACAGTTAAACCGTTTTTACTGTTTGTTACATATCATTTTGTTTTTAAACATATTATTTTCTATTAAGCAAAGTTCTTTCGTTCAAGTCACATATGGAATGCCATTTTTATAACTTTTCTGTCAGTCTTTATTTATCTAATTTTGCGTATATAAATAATCAATCGTAATTTAGGCTGCAATTCTAGAAAAATGAAGACCAGGCTGAAATGTGCTTTTGGACAAAGTACAAACATAAAGCAATTTTAGTGTAAGGTTCCTGGGGGCGCATTCACGCTTGAAGGTGTGTGAGAGAAAGAGATTTATCCAATTGGATTAAACTCACCGTTTAGATTTTGCATCAAAACACCCAAATTCATGTTTCACAGATGAGGTCACCTCTCTTTCTCCCAATATCGGCCCGCCTATTATTTATATTAAAATTGAAAATATATGGGGGGGGGGGGGGGGGAGGGGGCACGGTATACTAGTATTCAGAAAACGTTTATTGTATTTAGAACTAGCATAAAGCAGAATGAACCATCAATAATTTCGTTCAGATTAAGGCTTCTATAGGTCTCTGCTATAAAGTATAATCCGTTCAGTTCCAAAACTTGATATGGATTATGGGTTTGCTTTTTCTTTGGTTTGAAAACGGAAAGTAATTTCACTTCAAGGAGTATAAAACGTTAAACAAAGTTCCTTATATTAACTGTTCCGATGGAACCTTTCGTGGGTGGATGCAAATATAAAAAAAATATCAATTTATAAGTTAAGTAAACACTGTTGTGCAACAGGAGACGGTTTTAGAATCAATATTTCACCTTAACAACGTTCGTTTTTGTTTTCACACTAATAACTACTTTCTTGTATTATCTTGAAGTCTGCGCTTCCTCTTAAACTCCATAAATTTAGTTCTATCAGCTTGATAATCTCTAGTGCATGGTTATATTCCACTGCATGTACATAATATTTGATGTTGCGGAGTCCTTGAGCTAACCCAAAAGTTATGTTAACATGAACCTTAACGAGAATACATTTCACGAGAGACATCAACGGATTTACATGGGCCCTTTTGAAGATGTTAACTGCCAAAATATCTTGTTTGAAATCTTGTCGTCTGGATCTGCACTTTATTTCATGAAATAAAATGGTAATTGCTAAGTGTCGTAGTTTCAGAACAAAGATGCAGAGAACAGTGGTTAAACATCACGAGGCTCCGTAGGGATCCGGGTTGTTAGAGCACCCCTAGCTTGTCGTAAGAGGCGACTAAATGGGGCGGTCCTTTGGATGAGACTGCAAAAATCGAGGTCCTATGTCACAGCGGGTGTGACACGTTAAACATCCCTCCCTGTTCAAAGGCCATAAGCGCCGGTCGCGGTAGCTCAGTGGTTAGAGCGTTCGCTTCGTAACCGGGAGGTCGTGAGTTCGAGTCCCGCTCGTGCCATGGCCGCGTCAAACCTAAGACGAAAAATAGGTAGTGATTGCTCCTTCGCCAAACGCTCGGCATTTAGAAGTGAGAATCACGGGTCTTTCGGATATGACCTTAAAAATGGAGGTCCTTTGTCACGGTAAGCGTTGGCACGTTAGAGAACCCTCACTACTACAGCCCTGAGCGCTAATCATGGGTCTTTGTGGAACTTCACCTACAGCTGGTGGCGTCTCGACGGGACGTAAAACAAACAAACAATCAATTATATATATATATATATATATATAACTGTGATGTGCTAATCGGAGTTGCAGACACCGCATGGCCAGTCTAGCAAACTAACGGCGTCATAAAATGGCTTGATATTTGATATTGGTCGGGTGTATCAGCACAATGATTGCTTATAAAAAAAAATTCTTACCATCCCATTATGTTTTAAAACTATATGACACATTAACTACATTACTGAAGATTAGTAATATGTAAAACAACAGTATTGAACAGGTTTTTGCTTTATATTTTGAATGTGTATTTTTTATTTCACAGATGTAATATCTAACAGAAGACTCATGAACTCTGTCAGATGACAAATTAAGACTGCTAGGTGCCAGGAATAGGATTACGCTCTTCTATGTACATTGCATTGAAAGCAAAAATACAACATATCTGTATTACATCTCTCAGATGAAAAAAAAATACATGCAATGATAATGGCGTCATTTTTTCATATACACGAGAATTATTTACGTATATTTATCTTAATGTAACAAAGAATGACCTGAAAGACACCGAAATAGATGTTATATTTTATTTGTTGACACATTTAAATGTTATCAGGGCAGAGTAAGAAATATCCTAACTCTACTGGACAATAAACAATCATTTACTAATTATGCAGTCTATCGAAGTTCCTTTCTCCTCGTCGTCCATTAGATTGACATACTTTCCAATCCATTCATCTGCTGTTTCATATTTTTTTCTTGTCTCTCTGTTATCTTGTGCCCTCTTGATTGTTTTCTTTGGTTACGAAAGTTTGAAAAATAAATTCCAAATAAACTAAAACAATAATAAACCGTCTTTCTATAATTTTCACACTCTGTTTTTTCCAAACAATGTAACACCTCGCCATATTTCGAAGTTCTCTCATCCTTTTGATCGTTCACCATTCGAACTGTTGAAAGCTGGAGTTTTACCAGAGGTTCCGAATGTCACACTGAATGCTACTCCTCCTTTTGCTCCCAGCAATTCTTTGTATTTGTTTTGAACGCATTTTATTGAATAAATCAAAAGGATTGAGACCAATTCACCATCTGTTACCACCGGATTTTTTAATTGGTATTCTTCTATTTCTTCTGATTGTACGACACCTAACTCGTCATTGTTGGACAAACAACTTATTACCCGCCTTGGTCGCAGCAGCTGAGATGTTAACGACTATTGTGACGTCAAAATAGAAGACTGCTTTTGATGTCGAGGTTATTGCACTGTGACGCAACATAATTTACAAATGTAGTTGATTGGCCTGTAAATGGAATTGGTGCACTTTTTTATCAATTACTTAGACTGCACGATGTAGCAAAATTATATTTGTTACCATGGGTTGCAAATTGTACTGTTGTTTGTTTGTTTTACGTACCATTGATTGATTGGTTGTTATTTTCCGCCACACTCAACAATTTTTCAGTTGTCTGATGGCGTCCAGTTCTTTGGTGGAGGAGAGAACCCAGCTACAATGTACCCGGGAAGAGAACACCAACCTTCCGAAAGTGACTGGCAAACTTTCTCACATATATCGACGCGCCAACTAGAGGTGAGAGGTCATGTGATTTTAAGTGCATGTTCTAACCACTTGGCCACGCAGGTCCCACGTACCGTTGAGAATTTTTCACTCATATTGAGACGTCACCAGTTGTAGGTGAAGAACCACAAATATGCGGCAGGCGTTAACACGTTAAAGAACTCTCAATGTCAACATAGGTCTATACTAATTTTGTGGTAATTCACTTACAGGTGGTGACGTGTCTCAATACGAGTGAAAAATCCTCGAGGGGATATAAAACAAACAAGTAATCAAACAATCAATTTTGATAACGTCACTTACGACATTAGATATTTACGTTTTTATGAAATTAAGAGGACCAGCTATTCCAGGAGTGTTCTTGGAAACTATTCAAGATATTACGTTGAAATTTGTATCGGCGATTGTGCAGGGCGTGTATAGATGTGCATAACGGTATGTAAATTTCTCTAATGCAAAAACTGCCGGAGCTCGGTACGATAGAAAAAGCGCCACAAATTTTACAACCAATTTTGGACACATTTTCGTGAATACCTTTACGTACAGATATGATTTGTTCCGATGTCTAGAGCAAACGTTGTAGGTAATGACGAAATATATACTGGACAAAATCAGTTAGGGATCCTGGGCATTTTGGTTAATAAAGTTTTTAGGAGAAGTTTTTAGTGAAATAGCACATATACATGGATTGACAAAACACTTCGTGACTTGAATCCTGTTCACTGTATGCTTCTTCACAATTTGCACGTGCCCATGAATACAAACTTCCACTCTTCACAAAGCATGCAAATTATGCTATCACATCGCGAGGTGGAGAAGCATATGAAAATATATCTCTTGAACTGGTAATTAGTACATTGCATGTACAGTTAAAACAAGATTTTTTTTTTAACATGATCAGCTGATAATAGAACAGTTTTAACAATGATATCATTGCAAGATTTCAGTAAAAAAACATTTTTTATTTTGAATCATCGGTAATACAGCATATGATAATTCTATAATATTTTTAGTGTGCCAGATACTGCGTGCAGTCCACAAGGTTTGTCTGTAGATCTTTCCATTATGTGATTGGGAAGAGGGAGTGTTTCCTGTCAACGTTGAACACACACACACACAGAGAGAGAGAGAGAGAGAGACATCTAGTGACAATTACTCATCTATCTACGAATACTATGAACTTAAATCACAGATCAGTACGTGCATTACAAGTTTGCTAATACATTTATCTAATACTGTGAAAGAAGTGAAGCTCTTTGCTAGATCATATAAAATTTAAGAAGGAAGTGGGTGAGAGGGATGAGCTCATAAATTGTCATATCTTTTTGTTTTGGGGGGGGGGGGTATGAGATATATTTCTCATTACTGATATAGCAAGAACTTTGATCTATTTCAACTTTGTCAGGTGGATACCCTGGTGAATTCAAGTGCAAAAATGATCAATGTATAGATGCACGATAAAAATGTGGTACACTTTGGGTAGTTGTGTAAGGCAGACAATCAGTCAGCAGACATCATAACGTTATTGATAAAGTGAACAACGACTGAACGTGACTTAAGTAGAGGTATGCCACCACAAAGACGTCATTTACAGGTAATTGACGCAATCAAGCAATCAGAATGTGTCAAGCTTGACACACCCAGCGAGATGTTGCTATCCTGTTTGGTGTGTCCCAGAGTGTCATCTCTAGACTCTGGACACGATTCCAGGGGACTGGTACAGTCAATGAAAGGCCTAGGAGTGGCAGACCCCGTGCAACAACGCAGTGCCAAGACCGGTACATCGTAATGTTGGCCCGGAAACAGCGTTTTCAACCTGCTCCAAGACTGATTCGTCAGTTTAATGTTGCCACAGGCCTGCACATTACGTCCCAGACTTTGAGAAACAAATATAATGCTACTGATCTCAAGGCTTAGAGGCCAATAGTGCATCCCATATTTCTCCACGTCATCAACAAGCACGCTTGGAATTCGCACGTCAATTGTGAATTGGAATAGACGACGTTGTGAGCCGTTACTGTTCAAAAATGAGTCACGATTCTGTCTAGACTTTCACGATGGTCGTAGAGGCCAGAAAGAGATACAGCCAGTTATTGGTGGCTGAACATAATAAGTATGGGGTTGGCTTTGTGATGATTTGGGCTGGCATCTGTCTGATGAGTCGCATTTATATGGTACCCATCAGGAACTGCCCTGCGATACAGGGATGAAATTCTTCACCAAGTCGTCAGGTTGTTTGCTGGTACGATCGGGCCAAATTTCACACTGATGGACGATAACGCTCATGTGGTTCAGGAGTATCTGCAGAAAGAAACTATCAAGCGTATGGAGTGGCCTGCTGTCTCACCGGACCTGAATCCCATCAAGCCATCAACTTCAGCATCAACTTTTACAGAGTCCAAACCAACCACAGATTTTTGATGACCTTGAAAGCACACTGACAGAGGAATGGAACAATCTCCACAACAGAACATTGTGAATCTCATAATGAGTATGCAACGCCGATGCCAGGCTGTTCTGAGAAGAAACGGGGGTCACACCTAGTATTGATGAAACTCTGGGTCAAATTTGGACATGTTCCGTAAAGTACAAGTTGTTTTTCATGCCAGATTTCTTCACGTCATTCAGTGACATGTTGTTTTGTGCAATATGACCCAAATGAAATGAAAAATGAAATCGAGATTTCTGATTAAATACTGATGAAAAATGATGTCATCGTTTGTGTTTCATATATTCTGCCATGTACGTACAAAGGTTTAGTTTTAATCAATGAAATAGTCCATGACCCCTAACTTATTTTGTCCAGTATATTTTGACGCGTCAAACCTAAGACGCAAAAATAAATAGCGATTGCTATATTGAAGAAGTAAGTAAAGTTGTTCATTGTTTACTTTTCCAGCTACGGTTACCATCAAAACGTCCATTGGTTATGTTTACCTAATAAGGAGTTTATAGGGAATTAATGTACGAAATGTAAATGCTTTTATCTCCTAAACGAGAAAAATGTGTAAAGCGTTATAGACCATGATTGTATACTGTTTAACGTCCCGGTCAAGAATATTTCATTCATATGGAGACGATGAAGGGCTGCAACAATTTGGACTATGGCTATGATCGGCGCTTACGGCCTATAGCAGGGAGGGGTCATCTGCTGTGACAGGGAGCCTTGGTTTTTGCGATCTTATCCGAAGGACCGCCCTATTTAGTCACCTCTTACGACAAGCAAGGGATACTGAGGACCTATTCTATTGATTGATTGGGGTTTACGCCGAGTTGGCAATATTTCAGCCATTTTACGGCGGGAGGACCTATTTCAAACCGGAACAAAACAACATTGATTTGAATTTGATTTTAAATAATATGCAATCTTCAAGTTCTTCTTGCGAACACTTTAAAAGAATTAGGGGGTTGGCCCTTTAAACTAAATATGTAATTACTGATGTCACCAATATGGCGATTCGTACCTAATGACAATGTTAAACGAACTTTATGTTCGAAATTTTAGATTCTCTCCATCACTAAAACTATAATATTTTGTAAAGTAGTATAAAGTAAACTTTGTTCGTTAATGTAGGATCAGAATTAATATCTCTATTGCATTTATCTCATTGCATCATTACAGACTCAAACGGAAGACCTACTCGTTGTTCACAACGAGATCTTGTCAAGTTATCATCAACTTGGTGTTTGGGAAAAGGGTTTATGTCCCTTCAAGATGATTCGAAATGGTGTTGTTTATCTATAATGGACAATGGTAGCGGTCTAGTAATCAACTTTGGGCGTATACAGTCTATTAACCTTCATTATCGGCCGTAGGGCGATCTATTTGTGTTTGTGTTAGAAAGTGCGTATGGGGAAATGAGAAATGTTTTTTTTAATCGTTTCAGCAGAATTTGTAAGAGGTACTCCCGGAATGGCAGTATGTACGATATAAAAGCAACTCCGTATGAGTCTCCTGGTATTAATCAAATAGATAATTTTTTTTAAAAGGGAAAAATACTTGGTTTGAATAAACTACAGCTGCATATAGCTACAAGTATAGTTCGTCCTCCTTAGAATGGTTACGACGCTCATTTTCGCACTGTGGATCAGTCAATTGGACGAATAGAACGCTTACTTATTTGCTCCCTAGAAAGCATATTGATTAACAAGCCAAACAATGACCATGTACTTTTCAGTAGAAATTAGTTTGTAGATTTTGTGCCAGCTTTTTTGTACGGATTTTACTATAGTTTTTTAAATTATTTTTTAGTCATCTTAAAACGTTTTCGTTTGTCAGTAGGAAGAGATTGTTTCGAACAAATGTAACAATCTGCATGTGACGTCACACCAAGTCGGAATTGCAGGCACCACAAAGTCGGTCTTTCAAATCATTGGCATCCTCACATGACACATATCTAGGTATCAGACGTCCATACATACCGGGCATGCTTGTTTTCTGTCAGTCCATTCTGTTTATAAACTATATATGGCAAACCATATTTTCGAAGTATGTTTGGATTTTGCTTGCAGTCCAGTGAAATTCAAAATCTAATAATATTCATGTATGCTCATTTGCATGCATGCAAATGCAATTAAACATTTTAGAAATCAATTCAGCTTTCATTTAAGAACCCTATATCGATCCAAACAAACATAAATTCAGCTTTTTAATGCAAATTATCATATAAGAACCCTAAATAGATCTCTGAAACAAACAAAGACAGTGGAAGGCACATGCAAAATTCCGTGATGATGAATTTTCTATGTGTTTAAAAATTACGTTTTTTGCTTTCTTTCAATGAGCATATGTAATGTATATTAATTACCCTTGTATTGTTAAATCGTGCATTTTAAAGTGTCATTTTAATCATTTTTTTCATATAATTTGTGTATTATAATACACGTAAAACTTCCATATTGCATTACTATATTTACACTGTACATGTTTGAATGATATGCCATACATGTATGGTTTCTGTTCTTACATAAATGATAGTATTTTTAGCCTTTTTGTATAAAATGAGTACTACCATTTAAAATTGGTTCTGTATTTAGAATTTAAAAAAATAATATCATATTATAATTCATTAGAAAATGTTTAGAATGCTTACAAATTTAGCGGCCGAGTTTATACTTTGCATTAAGATTATGTTATTTGTTCTGATTCAACCCCGTGGGGATCCGGGTTGTTAGAATAGATCCTCAGTACCCCTTGCTTGTCGTAAGAGGCGAATAAATGGGGCGGTCCTTCGGATGAGACCGCAAAAATCGAGGTCCCGTGTCAGAGCAGGTGTGGCACGATAAAGATCCCTCCCTGCTCAAAGGCCATAAGAGCCGAGCATAGACCTCAATTTTGCAGCCCTTCACGGGTAATGGTGACGTCTTCATATGAGTGAAAAATTCTCGAGCGGGACGTTAAACACATATAATCAATCGTTGTGATCCTATTCTGGACATAATACTCTCCTCGGAGAATGAACTGAATCAACGAAATAAGAATTCTCAATACTGAAAAGAATGCAAAATAGCTTTGCTTTAGGTGCTTTTGTAAGATTCTGAATCTGAGGACGAAAACCTTTTTAAGTTGCACCAGTAGGCGGTATGTGAATTGGATATTTATCAATCAATGAAAACTTACACATTTCCAATCGCATTTGTAATACACTGTTGTTTAGTATTAAAACTAAAAGGAAAAACAAATACGATGTGAACACATGCAAATAAAAAATTCCATATGAATATTTTTCATTTATTGAAATATAATAATCATCGATATCTGCGGAGGGTGTTGTTCCACTTTATTTAGATGCCTCATTTATAGGAAAGACGGACATTTCAAATCCTGTATTTATATCAAGAGTATGTTCCATAAATGATGACGATATATCTGCACAAAAGATATTTGAACTACTTTTGTTCCTGAGAACTCTTGACAAGATATCGGACCGTTCAGTAGTTCGCCATGTCCAGTAACAGGAGCTTCAGATCGGGTTATTCCATTCTAATTCATCTCCGTTTAAAATTCATCAAGTGGCCTATTACCAATAAATTAATCGAGATTTCGAACAATTTTCAGCAAAAAAAAAAAAATGAATTTCCGGGAATGGCTGGTTCCTTAGATGAACTCTTACACTGTAGTAGATAAGCTAAACCTTGCACCATGAATATTCGTATGCCAGTCAAAGAGGATTTACAATATAATTTGTTGAACGTGATCTAAATTACACCCTCTTTCCTTAATGTACTGCATGGTATGGAGGAGAATGCATGAGCGGGAAATGCACTTTATGCACTGAGAAAAAAATGGAGAAAAGATTCAACAACAATGTGACCAATGAAATTGTTGTATGTGATACAAAAATAAATGACTATTATGCTGAAGTACCAGTAGGAAATTGAACATGCTCTTATACATGAGACAATAGGCTTACAGGCGTAACGGTCACCTGAGTATTAGTGAAAAGTATCACTAGTGCCAAGGGCTATGAAATCTATGAAAAATTCTTTTCTGCATATATAAGCTAAATTCAACAGTATAAAACAGGATGTGTTCTTAAAACTTAAATTCCTCTGAAATGCCTATACTGATGAGAGAATTTACACAATATATGTAACGCTAACACAATACGACTAATTAGTACCTGTTCTAAAGTCAAAACCAACTCATAATTTTGGTACATCCTTCCTTGCTTTTCCTAAATATACACTTTTACACCATCAACAAATTTAAAGAAGTCTTTCAAATTATAAAAACAATAACCACAATAGTTATTTTAGCCCCACCCTGGAACCAAAACCGTTACACAGTAGAATCTTGAAATTTACAATTTTGGTATAAAGTATGACCTACTCCTTCTAAATATCCATTTAGTTTCAATGTAGTATCAGTAGCATTAAAGAAGATATTTAAATGTTTTACACATATACACTATATAATGCCAAGTCTGGCCCCACCCTGGGGTCAGAACCTCCACCCCGGGGATCATGAAATATACAATTTTGGTAGGGCTTTCCTGCTGTACATCACTGTGCATTTAGTTTTTTCTTACACACATGTAGTTTTAGAGAAGATTTTTTTAAAATTAGTAACTTTGTAGTTTTGGCCTAGGGCCCCAGGGGGGCAGGAGTCCTGAAATTTACAATTAAAAATATATTTAAAATATATCCCCTCTCCATAAAACACAAATTCCTTTTTAAGGGTATTTCGAATTGTCATTTAGCAAATTTATACCAAATGTTTTGTTGTTTCACGGGGGGAGGGGGTATGTTTACAGATCAAAACACGGCGAAAATGTTCACTCTGAGATCAATTGCAAGTGTGTTAAACTGTGAAAAATGAAGATTAACCATATTTCACTCAACAAAGTATTTCGATAAACGAAATCGTTATTTATATTGATTGGTTGATTGGGGTTTTACGCCGAGTTAGCAATATTTCAGCCATTTTACGGCGGTTCATTTACATTAATAAGCATTTTAAATTATTAAAGTTATTAAAGCCTGACTTCATTGAACAGATTTTTCTACCCCCAAATCAAAAGGAGTTGTAAATAAGAGCAATTACTTCATCAATTAATTAAATTTGGTATTCAAATCAATAATCAATTACTAATGAATTCTACTTTGCATTAAAAAAAAATCATTAGCAAAACTGCAAAGTTTTTTCAAATATACGGTTTGAAAATTTAGGCAGGAGTACAGCGTTACCGTGCGTAGTTCTTTGAAAAGAATTGAAATGATAGTTGTCAAGAAGATTGATATTTTAAAGTTTTAACCCGTGTTGGCAATATTTTGACCATTTTACGGCGGTTATCAAGAAAAAGTTAAGAATGTTCAATTATTCAAACATGTAATAAATGAGCATTTTGGACTCACCCGTAAAGCAAACCCCCTTCCCTCTGGATCATCAAATTTACAATTTTAGTAAATTACTATCTGTTCTTCATAAATATCCAATTACCTTTAATTTAGTATCAACAAAACTAAAGATTTTTTTTAGGTGTTTTAAACATGAACATTATATACCAAGTTTGGGGTCAGAACCTCTACCCCGGGGATCATGAAATCTACAATTATGGTAGAGGCCTTCCTGTTCAGCGTTACTATACATTTAGTTTTTCTTACACATGTGTGGTTGTAAAGAAGAAGATTTTTGAAATTGTTCAATGTTTGGGAGCTTTTGTCCCACCCCTTAGGCCCCTGAGGTGCAGGATTCGTGAAATTTACAATGTCCCAAAGATGCTTCATACGAAGTTTGAATAGAATTGGATTGGTTGTGATATCAACGAAAGGTTAAAAATGTTCAATTGTTAACACACAACGGAAGACGACGGGTGCAAATCAGTTGCAGAAGATCACCTTTGTATAAAAGACCCCTCTTTGATCCTCTGTAAATAGTAGGAAAATATTAGATCCCTGGTCAGAAAAATGTGAACATCATTAAATGATAATAAAGTATTGTACAAAATGTCAAGGCTGTTCGATAAACCAAATAGGAGGAAAAGTGCTCACAAGCTATTTACATCCCCCACCCCTCTTAGATCACAATAACATTTTTGAAAATAATTGGATCCTCACGTCCCGACAATATGCACATCTACAAATGGCAGTGAAGTATTGTTCAAAGTTTCAAGTCTTTCTGATAAGCCATACGGGAAGAGAAGCGTTCACAATATTTGATGAAGGGCAGATGGATAGAAAATACACAAAACAATATATCTCCGTAGTAGAGGGGGGATATAATTACCTTATTGCAGTAATAGGTCATGTCCGAGGAAGACATAATGCTTACCCATTTGTTTACAGTGTTTTCAGGTAGCTGTCGCAACGCAAGTGTTCTAAAATAATTCTGATGCATGGGAAGAAGGATTACAGTTCACTATACCATCACAACTTACCCACAAATAAAATGTGGCTTCTACCTCCTAAAAAAGAGAACTGTCACTTAACGTTCAAGCAACGTCGCTCTGGCTACTTTGTGTCTGTCAAGCGATATAATGGTAAATGGAGAGAACCTTTATCTTACTGAAGGGAAGGTTTCATCATTTGCGATTCTTAGAAAATGGAGAATACTGTCAACGTCATATGGCCTGTCTTGTACATAATGTAGGTATTTCTAGTACGATTATTTGGTTGGTTGTACATTGTTTAAGGTCCTGCTAGAGAAGTTTTCATTTATATGGAGACGTCACCATTGGCAATGAAGGGCTGCAGAATTTTAGGCCTATGATCGGTGCTTATGGCCTTTGAGAATGGAGGGATTTTGCTGTGACAAGGGGCCTCGGTTTTTTTCTGTCTCATCTGAAGACCGCTCCCATTTATTCGCCTCTTATGACAAACAAGGGGTACTTAGGAGTTTTTCTAACCCAGATCCCCAATTACGATGTAGATGATTTCATCCAGTTAAACATCATTGCGGCAATCCAGGACTTTAAGGCCAAGGGTGTACAGAAACGTGAAACCCAAATATCAATACGAGACTCGGTATTCGTCCTATATGCAACAAATAAACATATTGTAATGTATTTGTAACAAACTTGAACTTATTTAAATTCAAACTAGAATGGTTTTCAAATAGAATTGACACAAAGCAAATACTAGCATAGTCCTATAAAATGCACGAGTCTTTCAGAATGCATCCAGATATTTCAGCATGAACGGCTAAATGTAGTGGAAGTCGGGGGGGGGGGGGGGGGGTGTCAGGACATTTAAAAACTAATGGTGGAATATGGATTATTTCTCTCATTTATTTAATTTACCATTTTGTTTTAATCAAGGGCGAGGAACGAGGTGGTGAGTGTAGGTGGATTCAAGTGTGGGGAGTCAATCCCTCCACCTACAAAAACTGGACGCCACTTGATAACTGAAAAATTGTTGAGTGTGGCGAAAAACAACAATCACTCAATCAATAAAAGAAATCGTTTAAAAAACTTTAATATCGGCCATGAAGTTTGATGGTATGTGATAGAACTTTAATATATACAGGAGTATCCCTTGTGAGAATACCTTTCTTATATCAGAATCAATATTTTTGACCTTGTGCATTTGTACATGTAGGTCATATGATCAATTCATTCAAAATACAAGAGCAAACGGGGTACTCTGTCATAACCATGGTAGTTTTATTGAACTTTTCCATCAGTATTACTGTTTTATGGGAAGACCATTCATTCATCACTTATCTCAGGTGTGTTCAATAAAACAATGACGTTCGAGTCCCCGGTGAGCGAAATAGGCCCACTGGGACCTCTTCTTTTCTTTTAAAGGAGATGAACGTAAGCGATATAGCAACGTCTTGTTTTGTGTTGAATTCTAGATTCCAGGCTAGTGGATTTTCGGTCTAATGGAGCTTCCCAATGGTAGACCTTCGGTCTAGCGGACCTCCAGAATAGAGAATGGTTACCCGCTCTACAGATGAAAAATAGTGGGGGTAATGTCTGCGATGTGATTTAGAAAATTAACTATTTATGTTTTAAACAAAGTGGTGTAGATTAAGGCAGCAACTGGAATGGTGCTAAGATAAAACAACCTCATCAAACTTGCACGTACGCACACTTTCCGTACTGTTTGCAATCAATTTCCTAAGTAATAAATTGTCAAGCCCGCACTTAAATGTTTTATAACTCATTTATTTCAATACCACTGTTGATTGTATAGGACAAGAATAGCTCTTGGTGCATAATAATAATAATAATAATAATAATAACCTTTATTTACCCAGGATAACACAATTAGCATACAACTAGTTTTCATTGTGGTCCTGCATATATTTACTTTAATAGTAACAAAGTTGTGCCAATTCTCGTGAGCTTCAGTTTGGTGGGGAATTATTACAGCATGAAAGGGGGGTGATTTGTATTGATGAATAGGTTTTGAACACGTGCGGCTGGAAGAAAAAAACCGCAACGACCAGACCGGGATTCGAACTCCGTTTTCTCAAGTAATAGGAAGGATTGATTGATTGTTTGTTTTACGTCCAGTCGAGAAGTTTTCACTCATACTGAGACATCACCTGTTGTAGGTGTAGTAACACAAATTTTGACCAATGCTTAGGCTCAAGGCCATAGCAGTGAGTGTTTTTTAACGTGCCAACGCCTACCATGACACGGGACCTCCGTTTTGAAGGTCATATCCGAAAGGCATGTGAATGCCGAGAGTTTGTCGAAGGAGCAATCACTACCTATTTTTATGTCTTATGGTTTGACGCGGCCATGGCACGAGCAGGGTTCGAACTCACGACCTCCCGGTTACGAAGCGAACGCTCTAACCACTGAGCTACCGCGACCCGTTAGGAGAAACTGCCATGGACTAGACCGAGATTCGAACCCGGGCCGCTGAATCTAATCGTCCAGTCAGGTGCTCTACCAACTGAGCTATCTGGAGTCCGGCGATTAATTCCCTCTGACCGCCACACACTCCCTCTATCCAAAATGGCAGCTGTTTATATACAAAAAGCAAGGGTGAAATGAAATCCTCAGTTATTTTTCAGGAAAATTAATTGGTATTTAGATAGACTTGAGGAGCTAAAGATTGGCAATCGAAGGGAATGTATTACTAATCTCTTCACAGGATTCCAGTCCGAGAGAACGGATTATGAATCACTTTTCTGATATTTTGTTTAAATGGACGGGTGCACGTTTTAATACATACCATATATATATATATATATATATATATATATATATATATATATATATGTGTGTGTGTGTGTGTGTGTGTGTGTGTGTGTGTGTGTGTGTGTGTGTGAGAGAGAGAGAGAGAGAGAGAGAGAGAGATTTGCCGCGATCAGTAGACATTGCGTAGCTGGAATGGAATTTTTTTTATAAGACAAACATTAACTCAAATATGGTAGTACATTTTTCCTATATATGAAGAGATGTAAAGGAAACACAAGTCTACCTTTTGTGTTGTGAGACTGGTATGTGGTTATGTTTCTCCTCTTCCAGGAGGAGACATTGTATTTTTATTTTCCGTCCATCACAAAATCTTGTGAACGCTTCTTCTTCCTGTATAGCTTATCGGATAGACTTGAAACTTTGTATAGTGCTTCATTGCCATTTGTAAATGTGTATATTGTCGAGACGTGAGGAACTAATTACTTTCCTAAACGTTAAAGTGGATTTAAGAGGGGTATAAAATAGCTTGTGAACATTTCTCGTAATAGCTTATCGGACAGCCTTGTAATTTTGATCATTTAATGATATTCACATTGTTCTGACCCAGGGATCTAATATTTACTTACAATTTAACATAGTTCTATGAGGAGTGTTTCATAGCTTTTTTTTCACGTACAAGGTATGTTAACTTTCAAAGTGGTACTTCAGCATAGCAAATATGTTCATATACAACAATGACATTGGTCACATCAGTGTTGAATCTTTTCTCCGTCTTTTTACTCAATGCAAGTGCAGTTCATATGTCTAAGTCCCTACATATGCTTTCTCCTCTAAACCATGCAACGCATTCAGGGGAGGGGTGTAATCACTTTCAATTTGGGGAATTGGGGAGACAAAAACAAATTATATCTTTAATGTCTATAAATAAATGCCTTTACTTTTAGTGTAACTGCAACATGATATCACCATCTCTCTCTCTCTCTCTCTCTCTCTCTCTCTCTCTCTCTTATTTTTTTCGCTTTTCGCGTCAGTCCTTAAGAACCAGGATGTACAATGAAAACTACATACTGTGTAAATCTAATAATGACAATAACGCATTTTCCCCTTTAACATAACTTAATATAAAGATATAGACAATCAGAAATAGAGTCTAAGAATAGATTTTACCATTACGATACAGCATACTGGTTTACGTAATATCCTATTCAAACTAAAGTAACGGTCATTTAGCAGATCGTATCCATAATAGAAAATATATTACACAAATATTGAATTATGGTAAGACAATGTGGGCCATTGATTTTAATTTAGGTGAGATAAAATGGGCGATATAAGGCGAATTTAATATACCCTTATACATGATGTGGCATCACCATTGAATGTATTTTATTCTAAATGATTCTGTAATGATTTATAACAATTATATCACATTTTCTGCAAATAAAACTGACTGTTCCTTCTCCAAGAATTAAATCTAAATATAGATTGCAAATCTTAGAAATTTCAAATTTGATAATGCCAGTCAATAGTCTAATTTTAGTTACCGTATTTTTTACTCCATGCGGCCTTATCAACATCCGATTTTCCAACATGAATTTCGAAAGTTTTCAAGTACCAGAATTAAAGCAGGTTAACAGGATCAGGGGGTTACTTGTGGCTTTTATATAAAAAAGATCATTTGTTAAGACACTATGTAAACGTACAGTAGATTTGAATTTAGTGATCCAAAATTATGAGTAGGATTTTTTTAAATTGCGTTCTCCAAAACGATTTTACCTTTTATCGTTTTATACATATCGGTGAATTCACATCCTCACACACCTCGATGAAATTTAAAATTTTATTAAAAGATATTCTTAAATAATTATCTTGTGCATATAATGTACATGTTGGTTTTCGGTATCCCTGGTAGATGACATGGGACTCGTCTTATAAATAAGTTCATGTAAAGAGAGAGAGAGAAAAAAGAAAGAAAACTGGATAGCGAAGAATGGTTGTCAGCGTTGGCTAATCGTTGAAGTCCACTAAGTTACTAAAAGAAATATTTCCATATAAAAATGATTTACGATATTATCAAATTTATTCTCATGATTGTTCAGATTTAGAGAAAATGTTTATTTAATTCTTATATTAGTTGCAAAATACAACAAGGATTGGTGAATTGTTCAACGTCCCACTCGAGAACACCTCGCACATATGGCGAAGTCATCATTTCTGTTAAAGGCCTGCAAAATGTTGGCATAAGGTCGGCACTTACGGCCTTTGATCAGAGAGGGATCTTTATCGTGCAACAGCGGCTTTGACACGGGGCCTTGGTTTTTGCGGTCTCATCCGAAGGATCGCCCCATTCAGTTGACTTTTATGACAAGCAAGGGGTACTGAGGACCTATTCTATTTGCCAACACGGCGTAAAACTCTCAATCAATATTCTAACCTGGATCCCCACGTGATAAAAGAACAGCGTGTATTGCCGATACATGTTATACCTGATTGGTCTAGAACCTTGGCAACTTTACCATCAATTGAATTATGGGACATTACAATGTATCTTTTAAATTAATGTGGATGGGAATCACCCAGATTAGTTTTATGCATGGAGATAATTATTACAAGCTCCACTTATATGACAATATGCATCACCATCGGTTGGTTGTATACTGTTTAGCGTCTCGCTTGAGAATACTTTCATCTGTGACTTCACGTTCATTTATCATGGAATACCTAGTAATCTAGTGTTGGCAACTTGGTGGTAACCATTGTAAAAACATTGCCTTGAACATTTCTGACGGAAATTTGGTATAATGGGTTTTCCTTAATTTTTCCGCATTTAGGTCATCCACCCTAGTTACTTAGATAAAAGTAATACTATAATAGCACATTGTATTTGTTATGACGTCACGGCACATTTACAATTCATGCCACTTTCTGCAAAATTTGGGCCGTTTAGATGTGGGAAATAGAAAATACCAAATCAGCCATGAACCCAAATCTTCACTTCTTCCCTGTATCTGACGTACATCCATCCAACACTTCTCAGCAGACGTTCCTAGCGTACACAATTTTACCAAAAGTCATGACAACCTTAAATTTACGAAGAGTACAATCCTTAATTACAAAATGAATGTAATAATACGCCAGAATACCAAAGTGGTAATATTCGAATCACTCATACTAGTGTATCTGTGCAAGAAAAATATTTCTATAGTTATGTAGAGCAGTAATACCTCCCTGAACTGTAAATTTCATGATCCCCGGGGTACAGGGTCTGACTCCAGTACGGTACCAAATTTGGCATATGTTGTTTATGTGTGAACAGGTAGCCCTTTACTAAATATTGTAAATTTAATTATCCCATGCGCAGTAGTTTTGGTACCACGGGGAGGCCAAAATGATCATAGCAACTAAAAGTTTCCATTTCGCAATCCCAGGATTCTGACTGTTGTATAGTTTAATATAACACACACACACACACACACACACACACACACACACACACACACACACACTATATATATATATATATATATATATATATATATATATATCGTAAAATCTTTCATCAATATGGGCACTTTCGGGGACATTTGTGTTTAAAGAACACATTGTATACTGCTTTTGAATATTAGAATTTAGCTGAGATATGCAGAATAGGTAAATTATTATAGATTTCGCAGCCCTTGGAGCAAGTGATACCTTTAAGTAATACTCAGGTAACCTCTTGTTTCAATCATTGTCACTTAGCAACATAATTTATTTCGTTTGTTCAGCCTTGTAACAAGATTTAATCCATAGTTCTAATCCACTCTTTATCAAACTTGCCAATTTGTATTTGTCTAAGAGTTCTTGCTTTTTACTTGCTAAATTATGGTGACATATCAAGGCAACAAACAAGGAATTAAATCTTTTCTTGTGCAAAATATCTAAACTACATTTTGTCATTCAAATCCGGTCTGACTTGTAGAAATGATACATTTCAAATGTCCTTGTTTACTGTAGATTCTTAACGTTACAGATGGAAGGGCAAGGTTATAGTTGCATAAGATTTAAACTACTACATTTTGTTCATCCAAATCAGAATTGCAGGAATAATACCGTAAGTAAAGGGTTAAAGTCCCAAGAAGGAAAACAACTTAAAAATTGAGTTAGTATTTTACTACTTTAAAATACTCTTATTTCACTTCTGAATACGTTGTGTTTGTTTATACACCCTATTTGATAAGTTTTCTTTCGTACCGAGACATCACTGGTTGTAAGTGAAGTGCCACAATATTTAGTCGTAATTATATAATCATGGCGCACAAGATCGTACCAGTGGTAGTATCAGCCATCATCAAGCTGTGACATACTTCCTTTTGTATCCTATTAATAAAGGTCGTAACTTAAAAACTGCGACAGAAGGTATACAGACAAACCATGAGCTGTCTGTGTAAAATATTTCCCAATTTTTGAAATAAGTTCCACAACCTGTCATTTTTTCAAACATCAAAAAAAGTTGTTGGATTTCAAAATCCTTGCAACATACACATCTTCAAATTGTTTACCAAGGAAGTTAAATGGACAAATCATGTACTCACATTGTAATATTTTCTCAGAACTTACTAAGTTTAACAACACACTCTTTTTTAAATAATTGAAGATAATAAAAATCCTTGCCACATGTACATCTTCAATGCTCATAAAAACAGTTTGTAAAAATAAGAAAGTCTTAGCTGTAGAACCAAAGCGAGGGTCTCATTATGAGTGAAAAATTATCCACGGGAAGTAAAACAACCAACCAACCTTCAAATCAATGTCTTCTCAACTGTTTATCATTACAAATAGTCACTCTTGGAGGGGGACATTTGTGTTTATCAAACACATTTTTTTTTACTGGTAAAGGTTAAGATAAGAAGTGTTCAATCTCATAGACCCTATAGAGAATACAAAATTGAACGTACGGCAAATATGGACCCCTGAACATAATATTATCAACTTCATGAATTAGACATTGAATTTAAACATACATGGCAAGGAGACCGCCTGCTGGTATTTATAAAAGCATATCTGAAAGACAATGATATAAAATTTCATTTTTTTTTCATTGTAAACGAAAACATTTGTACAATGTATTCTTTTTCAATTCAATGTCTTATCAATTGTTTATCATTACAAATAGTCACTCTTGAAGGGGGACATTTGTGTTTATCAAACATTGATTTACTGGTAAATGTTAAGATAACGAAGTGTTCAATCTCATAGATCCTACAGAGAATACATAATTGAAAGTAGGGCAAATATGGACCCCTGAACAACCAGAGGTGGATTTGTGTGCTAAAGGGGAGTACATGTAATCATCTCAAGTTTGCCAGTTACATCCGCCGTGAGCTCTACATCTTCAGTGTGATATAGCCATGGTACGAGGAGGCTCATATTCACGACTTTCCGGTCCCGAATTCAACGCTCGGTCGTGTTTGAGGTTTTTTTTTTCAAGGTAATGAAACGAAACAGGTTTAATCCAGAAGTGTTCTGACCTAGGATCCCAAAATCACCAGAAATAGTATTCGAGGCAGGCTACTGACAAACAATTTGATGTTACATGGGGTTTCTACAGTCTCATCTCAAGTCAGCATTTCGCAAATCTATGGTCGTTGTAATGATCGAGTTTGACAGTGCAACCTTTCATTAGGTCAAATGCTGTCTGGTGGGTTTCAAACCAATTATTAGACTGTTCATGGCACTCTGATTCTGACCGCAGATTACTCGGTTTACCTGATCAAGATATAGGGATCATGGCGGGTGTAGCCGGTCGACAGGGGACACTTACTCCTCCTACGTTCCTGATCCCACCTATGGTATGTTCATGGCTCCGTATTTGCCAGTCTCTCTGATTTGTATTTATTATAGGAATTACGAGATGTGAGTACTGTTCGTTATCGTAGCCTTTTTCTTTGGTGTAAGTTATTCAGCTTCAACAAATACATATAATAGCATCGACAATGTCCTATTATAGAAAACGGAAGGGTATGTCGATTCATATCTACCTCTTCAAACCTCATTTCCGGGTTCTCAAACAACAGGTCTGGCACCACTGTAGCGTGGTTACCCACTGGAAAACATTACACTATTGAACGGCAATGACGTATTCTCATCCTCAGAACTGATTAATTGCCATTCGATATTTGCAAACAGACTGGTTTAAAACATTACAATACACCATGCATGATATCTTTTTCTGTTTACTTTCATGGACACGAGTCCTTGTGTAACTTAAAAAGTTGTAACCATTACAAGTTTTGCATAAAATAGACATTTATGCGTGATTGCGGTGATATCAAGGGTTACTGTCAATCGCTAGTCAAACCATTCAATAGTTTTAATGTATTTCATAGCATTCTAACCTAACATAAACTAAAACTGTAATCAACAGAGAAGTGGGAGAGGTGATAGCTCAAATTGTGCAATAATAGAACATAAAGTCAAAAAAATTCATTCAAAAACTTAATGAACTTAAGTAGTTTCACCCTTCCCATCCTTCTGTGATTTATTTAAATTTATGCATGGCAGGAACATTACTTTTGTTAGAGTGTTTTCCAATAGTTATGGTAAAAGATCTTGTTAAGCATAAAATATTTCAAAACTTTAAGTTATGTATGAATTAGCAATGATATATTTCAAAATTATTGAATCCAAGGGTAATAACTCTGTTTTCATTGAATTCTTCATTAAGTCCACTATGTGATAAGTTTCCTTCAATTTTCACCAACATTTTGTATATTTGTTTTAAAGAAACAGTTTCATGAAATTGTTCTACATATTATTATATCATTATAACCAGTTTTTGTGCAAGTAAAATTGGAAATTTTTGATATTGATACATGTGTATATGATTTTGTATATCTATGTCTTGCATCTTAAAAAGTGTGATAACCTATATATTTTTTTGATAATATGTTTTAGTTTTAACTCTAATAAATCGAAATGAATACATTCATAACAACTTTTAGATAATAATGCAAGTATGGAGTTACCTTAAAAAACAATAGCAAGGTCCCAATGCTGACAAGTTTACCGATGGTTCAAAATATAATGATGTAAGGATGGATATTGCTGCAGTAATTATTTTTATTTTCTCTACTCCACTTCCTGGACAAGCAATAATATTTACAATCTTGTATATTAAATCATCTTTAGAGTGAAATTTTACTGTACCATATATATATAAATATATATATATATATATATATATATATATATATATATATACCGGTCGCGGTAGCTCAGTGGTAAGAGCGTTCGCTTCGTAGCCGGGAGATCGTGAGTTCGAGCCGCGTCAAACCTACGACAAAAATAGGTAGTGATTGCTTCTTTGGCAAACATTTATCACGGGTCTTTCAGATATGACCTTAAAAACGGTAGGCGATGGCACGTTAAAGAACCCTCACTGCTGAGCGCTAAGCACAGGTGACGTCTCAATATGAGTGAAAAATTCTCGAAGGGACGTAAAACAAACAAACAATCAATCAAACAATATATATATATATATATGGATTAACTTTCCTGTTTACTTTCATGTTAAGTTTGCAAAATAAAATTCTTTATACGGACCTTTAAACAACAATCAATAAGCACTGGTATCTCTTTCCCGGACTGAATGGGGTCTATGTGAAAGAGATTACACGGGATAGAAAGACAATCTAACTCTAAATTTAAATGAATAGTTGGTGAAATTCTCACTACAATTCACATCGGTCATTTCATGTTGATACATCCACATTTGCTTACTAGAATTTACAAACCCCGAGGTATACTACAACTACACCAGTGAAACGGCGAACGTACACTGACCGGTTTTGGAAATGGACAGTTTTGATTGATGAATGAACGGAACGGTTCCTTTCGAGAGTCTCGACTAAAGTCAGCATTTCGCAATTTTTTGGTCGTTATATTGATGTAGTTTACCAACACAACTTTCCATTAGGTCAAATGCTGTCTGACGTGTTTCATACGTGTTTCATACCAATTGTTAGGTCGTTCTTGGCACATTGATTCTAACTGCGGATTACTCTGTTTACCTGATCAAGATGCAGGGCTCACGGCCACAGCGGGGTGACCTGTTGACAGGGGATGCTTACTCCTCCTAGGCACCTGATTCCACCTCAGGTGTGTCCAGGGGTCCGTGTTTACCCATCTCTCTGGTTTGTATTTTCTGTAGGAATTACAACATTGAGTACTCATCGTTGTCTTTTTATGCGAAAATATAGGAAATTTTTTTAAAAATTTTCTTCTCAAGAACCACTCGGCCCATTTCAATCAAACTTGGTACAAATCATCGAGCGGTACTTGATGAGGTAAATGGAGCAATCCGTAATCAGAATAAATGTGCCAAGAACTGCAATTGTTACGAAACAGTCAGACAGCATTTGACCCAATATTAAAGACAAATTATCTGAGTTTGTGGAACTTCAGCTACAGTTGGTTTTGTTATTTGTTTGTTGCTTTCTGTCACACTCCACACATTTTAGTTATTTGGTGGCGTCCAGTTGGATTTTTTTGTTGTTGGTATTTTTGGTTTTGTTTTGTTTCGTTTTTTGGGTTTTTTTGGTATTGTTTTTTGTTGTTTTTTTTATTTTGTGATGGAAGAGAGAACCCAGATACAATGTACCCGGGAAGATCATGCCAGCTGTTTCGTTGATTGAAATTGGATTGCAAGAAGGGCTGACAGTTTATGAGCTAGTTGATTTACACATTCAAAATTTTCGCAGTTTTGCTCGCGAGTTCCTTGGTAAATTATGAATTTTAATACTCTATTTCTTATTGCCTGCTTTCTAAATCAAATCACGCAATTATGCAAGATCTTTTTACAATACTGACGTGTGAACCTGTGGAACAAACTAAACTACCACAACACATAAGGCTTTCTCAGCCTCAATCCATTTTTAAAAATAATGTAGAGAAATTATTTAATTGTCAGTAGCCGTACCATTAAGCATGTTTTTTTTTCTTCTCGTATATAAATTCTAAGCAATATCTTTTAACCGCAACCAGAAATATTAATTTTTGTGATTGCTTTCATATGTTAAGTGATATAGACTGACATTTGTTACGTAATTTTTTTACCGGTCGCGGTAGCTCAGTGGTTAGAGCGTTCGCTTCGTAACCGGGAGATCGTGAGTTCGACCCTGGTCGTGCCATGGCCGCGTCAAACCTAAGACGAAAAATAGCTAGTGATTGCTCCTTCGGCAAACGCTCGGCATTCAGAAGTGAGAATCACAGGTCTTTCGGATATGACCTTAAAAACGGAGGTCCCGTGTCACGGTAGGCGTTGGCACGTTAAATAACCCTCACTGCTACGGCCCTGAGCGCTAAGCATAGGTCATAATTTGTGGTACTTCACCTACAGCTGGTGACGTCTCAATATGAGTGAAAAATTCTCGATGGGACGTAAAACAAACAAACAAACAACCTGATCAAGTTATAGGGCTCAAGGGTGACCGGTCGACAGGAGACGCTTACTCCTTCTAGGCACCTGGACTGGGTTGCTAAAAACCTTAGTACAGTGGTTAAGTTCCTTATCCACTGTTTAATGTTTAGTTAACAACCGGTTAAATTCTGTTGCTCAAAAGTTGACCACTGGTTAAATAGCCAAACCACAGTTAACCATTGGTTAATAAAGCCTAGAGCTAAATTCACTTTGAGCAACTTTAACTAGTGGTTAGTTATCTAGTGGATAGTAAATCTAATCAGTGGTTAACGTTTGAGCAACCTAGTCCTGATCCCACCTGTAGTATATCCAAGAGGGGGGGGGGGGGCGTATTTGCCCGACTCTCTACTTTGTGTGTCTTATATGAGTTATGATTAATTGATAATTGTTTGTTATCTTAATTTTTTTCATTCTGTCAGATTTAGCAAATGATATCAAACATAACACATTTTCATTAAGTATTTTAACGCAGCAGAATTGATTATGACGTAATCTAATGTACGTTTTCATTTCACCCTTTATCATTTTTCAGCGAAATTGAACCCATAGTGAGGGCCTTCGTGACCAAGTGGTTAGAGAATTGCGTTCAAAATCACAAGGCCTCTCACCTCTAGTCGGCGCTGGTTCGATTCTCGCTCGCGCTGATACATGCGAGAAAGTTTACTAGTTTACTTTCGGAAGGTCGGCGGTCTTTTCTCGGGTACATTGTATCTGGGTTCTCTCCTCCACCAATAAAAACTGGACGCCACCAGATAACTGAAAAATTGTCGAGTGTGGTGTTAAACAATAAACAACCAATCAATCAATCATGAACCGAAAGTGAATAATATATTGAAAATATTTTAATGCTTTTGTATTTGATATTTGAAAAGCACACTTTCCTATAACGTGAAATTAAAACAATTCCCTTTGTGCCCTTGTAACAAATCGTGAAATGTTAGCACCATGGAATTTTAATAACAAGAGTTGTCAGCTCGCTGGGAAGTGTGAATATTTAATATATCCCCTTTAGTTCAAAAGGTTAAAGTTTTGAAAAGTAGATCAAAGTTCAAGGTCACTAGAAAAGTATTGATAACATATAAAAGGTCTGATCATGAGGTATCTGAATATGAAATATCAAATCCCTATTCCCCTGGGTTCAAAAGATATAGCCAATGTTAAAATCTTTGAAAAGTAGGTCAAAGTCTAGGTCAATAGTACTGGTACCAAATGAAATGCCTTGTTATGGGGCATCCCTATGTAAAATATCGAAGCTTTATCCGCCTCAGTTCAAAACATATAGCCCAGGTTAAAGTTTTTCAAAAGCGGATCAAGTCACTAGGTCAGGAGTCTTGGTACTGAAAGAAAGGTCTCATAATGAGGCAATTAAAACCCTATCCCCTTTGGTTCAAAAGATATTGCCCAGGTTAAAGCTTTTTAAAAGTAGTTCAAAGTCCAAAATCAGGAATCCTGGTATGAAATGAATGAGAATTTCATGAGGCATCTATGTGTGAAATATCAAAACCCTATCCCCCTTGATTCAAAAGATATACTAGCAGCCAAGGTTAAGTTTTTTTTCCTTTAAAGTGTGACGCCTACGACGAACAGTCGTGCCGGCGAGCTAAAAAAAAACACAACTTCAATATGCCGGTGTTAAGTGTCTGAGAAATATTTTCTCATATCTCATATACTTTAAAAAGCTGAAAAGATATTTCTTAAACAACGTGCATGCTCATGTTTAATCAATACACTAGCATCTCAAGTACAATCTTTCTTTTGATTTATATTAACATCAGTTGCGATTCAGTGTTTTGCCTGATTAATAAAGATCATTCTTTTTCAACAAAAAGTCGTCCGATTACCTTGTCGCGTACAATGGAAAGTACTGCAAAGTATGGGAAATACTGTAGAATCCTTAATTTACGCGAGTACTTAATATCGCGAATTGACTCGTACAAGTAATCCGCAAGAACATAAATTCACTAGTGCTCTGTTCATCAAGAGTTTTTACATGTATTTTAACAACATACAAATAAAAGCGAATAATTTTATTTGACGAGTGACATTTCTCGCGAGATTACGCGATCATAACTTTCTTGCGTATAATTAGGAATTTACAGTAAATGCAGTACAGTACACAATTTAGTAGTTGCAACGCATGATTAATTATGATATCAACGTGAATAATTAACTTTATGAATATTCATTTACAGTTTATCAACATGCTTTATTCCTATTCTTAAGATATGCTGATGTTTTATTTAAAAGTTGCATGATTCACCAAATATCTTTGACTTATTGATTCCAACTTCTGTGACAATGATTGATTGATTGATTGTTTAGGGTTTTACGCCAAGTTGGAGATATTTCAGCCATTTTACGGCGGTTAAGTAACTGAAATATGTTTGGTTGTCAAAGTTGCAGTTTCCCTGACGGCCCCCAGTGAGCTTTCTCTTTTTCGAAAATCAGGGAAACGATCTTTTAAGTGCCAAGGGGGTTGTGATCCTTGACACGGGGCACCCTTTAACGTCCCATCCGACGGACTTAAAGTTAAAAATACGTAAACAGTAAAAATACATATCGTTTTGTGTATATTTAATTTTGTTTAAAAGTTCTTGTAAATATTGTATAATAATGCGATTTTCAATATCTGTAAAAGGTTCATGCATTGATTGCATATTATTAAAACGTTTGTTTCGTATGGGCGTAAAATCAGTACATTCCAAAAGAATGTGATGTAAAGTTAATGGACAGTCACAAGATATACATTGAGGTTGAAGTTCCTCTGTTTGATAGATAAGTATGCGTCAATTTTGAATGTCTATTGCGTATTCTTGAAATAATGACTTCGTTATGGCGTTTCATTACGATGTTACACGATTTGTTTACCTTGTTTTGAATAGAATTACGTTTACTTTGAAACGTTGGAAATTCGGAATATTTGGAATGCTTTAGATTTTGAAGCTTCTGGCTCTTCGGACGAGTGAACCTTAAAATTGATGTACCCTTAGACTGTTGAATTTTAAGACTTATAAAAATGGGGCCTGTGAGACTAGTGGACCTTCGCACTCTTGAACCGTATGACCAGTCGGCCTTAAGACTAAAATGTTTAGATCTCTTACTGTACAAAATGCGTTTGATGACGAGCTCCAACGACAATTTGTATATGAAATTTTCTACACATTAATCAGAAAAACAAGCATTCTGAGAGCATTGCATATCCAATATTATACATGTCCCTTACCGGTGTTCCCATTAATTGGCAAGTGCAATCAATATTCGAGAGAATGAACATTTGATGTTGTTTTACATTGAACTGTGACCTAAAACACTGGTACCAAGTCAGCATGTTTACCAGTATCGAATTAGTTTACTTTGCTCAATGACTACAGAAAAATTCTCGTGTAAGCAATATAATTGATATATATTTTCACTGACATGTTCTTTTGCGATTAATGAGCTTGTAATATTAATGTGATATTATTTATGTGGCAATATTCCATCATCACCTGCATAGGGTGTTTATATCTCCCGAGTGATTCGATACGCAAGAGCTTGTTCTGCATATGATCAGTTTTTAAATCGAGGCGGGCTACTGACAAAGAAGTTGATGTTACAGGGGTTTGTACAGTCTCGTCTAAAGCCAGCATTTCACAAATTTTATGATCGTTATAACGATCTAGTTTTCCAGTACAACTTACCATTAAGTCAAATGCTGTCTGACGTGTTTCATACCCATTGTTAGGTCGTTCTTAACACACTGATTCTGACTACGGATTGCTCCGTTTACCTGATAGGGCTCACAGCGGGTGTGACCGGTCAACAGGGGATGCTTACTCCTCCTAGGCAGCTGATCCCACCTCTAGCATGACCAGGGATCCGAGTTTGCCCATCTCTCTGATTTGTATTTCTATAGGAATTATGAGATTGAATACTGTTAGATTTCTTGACCTTTTCATTATACACAATCTGCGACCGTGTTTCGTCGACTGCCTCTATTCAGATGTCCTAGTTTTACAGTCTTTCCAGAGCAACGCGATCCCGTTGAATATATAAAAATGTAAAATATAAAAATTAATATTTTTAATACCTATCCATCAAACGTTACAAATTCGAACTTGACCTGTAGTTTGCCACTCAATTTCAAATGAATCCTTGCAAGCATAAAGGAAAAAAGTCTGGAAAACCAATAGGATAGACTGACAGAAAAAGGTACGGACAGACGGAGAAGAAACCTATAGTCCCTTTCGGTTTTACACACCCGTGAGGGAAGCTGTAACGCCATGAATGTTGTGATATCCATGTTATAATAATATCATTGAAATCTTATGACTAAAGCCCATCTTATATTTATTGAAGATAGGTTAGAATATATAACCCCCCCCCCCCCCCCCAAAACCCAATTCCACATACAACTGAGTTTACTAGATAGCCATTTTCTTTTGAGTTTCATACTAGGAAAACATTTTTATATGTGTTCTCTTAAGAAAAAAGTCATTTTTTTTAAATCACGCCGGCATACTTCATAACCCGCTTCACGAAAAGTATGCCGACATCAAACGTTGCAGTATTTTCAGAATTGAAATTCATTTTCTATACTTACATTCTACTTTCATTTCTGTCGAAATTCATAATCGTTGAAATAGGCGAACTTACTTAATAAGATTCAAATACGCATTGTTCACAACTGTAACGCATTCACAAGGAAATGGCTATTATTACAATTTATAAAGATGTGGTAGGCAAAAACATTGAGAAATGTAAATATACAGGAAGTATAGAATTATGCCGTCTAGCAAGTTTCAGCCATGTTAAGGAGTGAAATTAAAGTAATTGATAGACATATACATGAACATTTGTAGAGGGCGTTGTTTTTAGATACTGTCAAATCGATTTTCTGACTAATCCACACACAAATATCATTAGAATCCTTTGAACAGATACAGGTAATGAATTGGAGACGTCAGGAAATGAAAAATTATAGTAAAATATTCTCTTCTCTCCATTTCATAATCGAGTATTGTGTATGGAGAAATCTATCTCTATAGCATGAGTATCTTTTATAAGATATTTCTACGCATATGTCAGTTTTTTAGGTCATTTCCAAGTAAGAAGAAGTTGCGCAAGAGTGAAATTTCCGATACAGGGATATATAACTGTTGAGCAATGTCTGTGACGTTACAGGGAGTCTCGCCTCGATATAGCCATAAGCTAACGTATCACCGCTGTATATATCTAAAATTCATTCTGCGGTAAGAAAGACAAACATTAAAACTGTCTTTGTATGAACTAAAGGAAGAACAATGTTCTTCCATAATCTCAGATAAAGTACAAAATTCGCGTCACCCACACGACAATTTCCTTGAATGAAAAGGCTAAATAACGACCAGTACTGAATTTCGTAATTCCTACAGAAAATACAAATCAGAGGGATGTCTAGGAGGAGTAAGCATCCATTGTTGTCCTTTCACATCCGTCGTGAGCCGTATATTCTGATCAAGTAAACGTAGTAATCCGTAGTCAAAATCTGTGTAAAGAACAGTCTAACAATTGGTATGAAACACATCAGACTGCATTTGACCCAATGATAGAATGTATTGGCAACTAGATCGTTATAACGATCGTAGAATTGAAGAAATGCTGAATTTAAAGGTGACTTTTGAAATCCTGCAACATCAATTTGTTTGTCAATAGCTTCCCTCAATTTAACACTAATCATCCGCAAAACAAGCTCTTGGGTATCGGATCAGTTGGGGGACATGACACCACAATATGCAGGTGATAATGGTTGGTTGTGTATTGTTAACGCCCCGCTCGAATGAAGACGTTAAAGTTTGCTCGGCGCTTACAGCCTTTGAGCAGGAAGGGATTTTTATCGTGTCAAACCTGCTGTTACACTGGGCCTCGGTTTTTGCGGTCTCATCCGAAGGACCGCTCCATTTAGTCACCTCATAGGACAAGCAAGAGGTCCTGAAGCCCTATTCTAAACCGGATTCAAACGGGATACAGGTGATAATGGAATATTGCTTCATTGGGAAGTTGACGATGGAGAAACTTAGTCATCCCGTTTGTCGTAAAATTCAGTTCGTTAATATCTCTGTTCAATAAACATAACGACGTACGAATCGAATGTGGAAGAATCTGTGGTGTCTTTTATTTCAAGTCCACTAGAATATATCGAATTGATTATTGATTATGTATTGTTTAACATACCGCTCGACTACGAAAGAATAGGAAAATGTCATTGTGGATTGATTGATTGATTATACATTGTTTAACGTCCAGATCGAGAATTTTTTACTCATATGGAGACGTCACGATTGCCGGAGCAATCACTACTGTTTACGTCTTATGTTTGACGCGGCCATGTCACGAGCATGACTCGAGCTCACGAAGAAAGGAATCCTCTACCACTGAGCTATCGAAACCGGTTGAATCCACTTACGAATAAAAGTGATTCACTAATATTGTATATAGAGAAAAAACCATGTCGAGTTGAAGGAAGAGCTTTATTTCTTTTTATTAAACGCTTTTGAGTAAATTCTGCTTGATACGATACAAAAACGATCAGCTAATAAAGGAGCGCAATTCGTACTCTTGGATTTACACCAGACTGTTGGAAAAACTGATAACCAAAGAGTACATATATATTGTGAATGAGGAACTCCAATGTTTATAAATACAATACCAACTTCATAGTTCCAGTGCGTAGAATCGGAGTGGTGTTTTACAATGTAATTATGTTTGGAGGACTGATCACATGATAGGAATATTTCCGAGTTAACTTTTATTGAAGAAGCAGCTGTCTATGATGGTAAAAATCTTGTCTTTATTTAGTTCATTGTGAGGAATGGTGGTACAAATGAAGTAATAATTTCAAATCATATAATTAAAAGAAATGAATTGCTATATTCTAAACGGTGGATAAATATAGGTCTATTATATCTTATTTACCACGTATTTCTTTGTGTATTGCAATTAACACAAAGGAAAACCCTGGCTACTCCAGGTGAAAACAAGTCATTATGAAAAAACAGCGGAATTATTTATTCGACAGCACACTGATCACGGAGCGTCAAATAAGTGCATTGACTATATCATGTTATTACCAAAATCGTAATATCGGAAGAATTAGATCCCATGTAACAGAGGATGCGTGCAGAGCACTTGTTAAATCACTGATTACATCCCGTCTTGATTATGGAAATGCACTTCTTCATGGTGTTAATACGGCATCCTTTCAGAAGTTACAGAAATTTCAAAACGCTGCTACCAGGGTAGTGACACGTTCACGGAAACATGATAATATTACACCAATTCTCAGTTACCTGTGATATACCAGACGAAATATAAAATCCTGTTATATACTTTTAAGGCTCTACTTGGATTAGCTCCAGCGTACATGCAGGAACTGGTACAAGTATACCGTCCTCACCGAACACTTCGGCCTGCGGATTCGTAATCCCTTCTACACCCACGCGCTCGTACTAAACTGTATGGAGAAAAACGGTTTGATGTGTGCTCATCAACCCTATCGAACTGAGTCCCTCTGGATCTTTGATTTGCAAGTTCATTAGCTGTTTCTAAAAATAAACTCAAAACATATCTTTTTAAACTTAAATTCAATCTGTAATTCTGTATTGTAAACATTTTTTACAGGTCAATATATAAAACAAACCCATTATCATGAACTTTTAGGTTGTCTTGGATAATCTATTATAGTTTTGCCTTCTCTTAGTTACTATAAAAAGGCTAAGATAACTAACAGTATTTAGCATTATTGCATGTCCCTTTTTATGTATTTATTGTTCATCGTTTTACATGTAGAGCGCTTTTAGATAATTGGGTTTATTGTGTAATTTGCCATATAAATGTACAATAATAATGAAAATTTGTCGATAATACCATAATTAATTTTTTCTTTGAATGTTTGAAAAAGTTCCACTCCAAGGATTACATTCTGTACTTGGATCAGTAATCGCACGGTCACGATTACCTTGACTAAGATAAATCGCATACCACTTGCCCATCAAATAAGGGGCACAGGCCCTAATTGACGGATTCGATAATGCATGATTGATTGTAGAGACGTCACCATTTCCAGTGAAGGGCTGCAAAATTTGGGCCTATGCTCGGCGCTTATGGTTTTTGAGCAAGGAGGGATATTTATAGTGCCATACCTGCTGTGACACGGGACCTCAGTTTTTGCGGTCTCATCTGAAGGACCGCCCCATTTAGTCGTCTCTTACGATAAGCAATGGGTATTGAGGACCTTTTATAACCCGAATCCCTACGGGATCTGTAATACATGTCAATTGGGCATCCCGAGATCGAATGTACTGATAGCAATTAACTTCAAGATTATAACTTCCTAACGCTACATCGCAAAAGTTTTCGTTTTTTTGGATCCGGGTTGTTAGAATAGATCCTCAGTCCTTCACCGGCAATGGTAACGTCTCCATATAAGTGAAAGATTCTCGAGCGGGACGTTAAACAATATTTAATCAATCAATCGCAAAACATTTCGCAGGAGTTGTTTCGTGAGGAGTTGATGATTACCCGACCTAAATATTTGATTCTACCAAGGTTATTGTAAGTTCAAAGGAATGTCGAGGTCATTATTCAGAGATATACCTTCATACATAATAATTGATTATGAGATAAATTAATCATCTCGCTTGCACTTCGTACTTTGCTAACGCAATAATAAAGTCGATAACTGATAATTCAATAATTTATAATCATAAAAATCAATCATATGTTGTAAAACAAATTCTTAAATGACTGAAGACCATTTGTCATTCAGCAAAAATCAATTGTCTGTATTCCGAGATCGATACACATGTAAACATGGAGATGCACAGTTTTTCTTGAAACCTGTATTCCACGCAGTTGATATAATAATTAACATCAAACTAAATACTTGAAATCTTTCCTAAGTAGGCCAAGTCCGTTTTGGAAACTGTCATGGCGTCACAATGACCTAATTCGCAGATGTATGGGAAAACGGTTGGATATAATATAAAGATCTTGTTTTCGTGAATATTGCAGACTAACCTCTTTGATATCGAAATGTTGTTTGAAAAAACTAAGGTAATGAATAGCATTCAATCTAGCAATTCCTATAGAAAATACAAATCAGAGAGATGGGCAAACACGGACCCCTGGACATACCTGAATTGGGATCAGGTGCTTAGAAGGAGTAAGCATATCCTATCGACCAGTCACACCCGCCGTGAGCCCTATATCTTGATCAGGTATACGGATTAATCCGCAGTCAGAATCAATGTGCCAATAACAGCCTAATAATTGGTATGAAACGCGTCAGACAGCATTTGTCCCAATGGAAGGTAGTGCTGCCAAACTAGATCGTTATAACGACCACAGAATTTGCGAAAAGCTAACTATAGACGAGACTGTAGAAACCCCTGTAACATCAACTTGTTTGTCAATAGCCTGCCTAGATTTAAAAACTGATCATATGCAGAACAAACTCTTGCGTATAGAATCAGTTGAAAGATATAAAGACCATAATGGAATATTGCTACATAGATAAGGAAAATTAACAATGGCGAGAAATTGAAGTTATCCCGTTTGTCATACAGTTGAGTTGTTAATATTATGTCAATACATATTTACAATAAAATATCCAAATACGAAGCAGATGTGGTGTCTTTTATTTCAAGTTCATTTGGATATATTGAATCGACATATCAATGAAAATGATCATTGTTAATAGATAAAACATCATCGATATACCTAAATGTCGAATCCCGTGGGGATCCGGGTTAGAATAGGTCCTCAGTACCTCTCGCTTGTCGTAAGAGGCGACTAAATAAGGCGGTACTTCGGATGAGACCGCAAAACCGGTCCCGGTCACAGCAGGTGTGGCACGATAAAGATCCCTTGCTGCTCAAATGACCGTAAGCTCCGAGCATAGGCCTAAATTTTGCAGACCTTCACCGGTAATGATGACGTCTCCATATGAGTGAAAAATTCTCGAGTGGGACGTTAAACAATATACAATCAATCTAAATGTCGAATTAAAAGTCACAGCAAGAAATTTTTCTTCTCATGTAAAAGTTTTGGAATGAATTCTGCTTCATAAGAATATAAAAACAGTTAAGTTAACAAAGGAGCACAATTCGCGCTCATAGGAATTCCAACAGACAGTTGAAAGACTACGATGATATTGTCAAATGAGCTCTAGCATCTTTTTACTATCAACTTCAGAGTACTTGTGCTTGGAGTCAGAGTGATGTTTCACAAAATGTCTTTCTGGATGACCGATCAATAGGTATGAATATTTCCTTTTGCCATTGTTGTTTAAGAAGCAACTCTCAATGACGTAAAAAAGTCTAGCCTTTGATTCATCCTGAGGTATGTTCATGTAAAGTGTTGTAAAGTCTTACGTTTTAATGTTGTTGATTTGAGAAAAGTGTTATGATTTCAAATTTACTAAATATTCTTTAGAGTTTTGTTTTTTATTTAAGAATCCACATTTGATTTACATCACTTCTGGCATGTGTAGTGGTACAGTACGTTTGAAGTTTCTCCTTCACAGCAGTAAAAAGTTTCTTGAAGAGCAAAGATAGGGGCTTGGTAGAACATTTACTGGATCCAGCAATGTATCTTTCGTTGTAAGGGTTTGTGTGGAGTTTGGGAATTCCGTATAGGTACGGTAACTCATATCCATCCACTCCATGGACTGGGATATTAAATGTGTTTAAAACTGAATCGTGATTATGAAGAATTTCATCTTCTGAAAGGGCAGTTGGAGTATAAGTGCGATTTCTAAATGTGGAATTAATGCCATGTTTGTTTATAAAGCAGTCGTAATGTTGAGCCTTACAAACAAATACAATGTTGTTACAAGCTTTGAAAATAGTATAAACACTTTGGTTTTTATATTACAAAACAATATTTCTCGACCTCGGAGGTTAGCCTGCAACGTACACGAAAACAAGATCATTATTTTTTTAAATCAATCGCAGTCAAATTATATCCCAATGAAAACGTTAAAATTCACAATACAACTTTCCGAAGAGGGATTAGCGTCGATTCAAGCTATATTTGCTTACTGGGATTGGGATAGCAGACGGAAATTCCCGAAGTAGCACTACCAACTTCTACCATCCCAATAATCTTCTTCAAGCATCAATTATAGAATTCTGGATTATCCTTATCAACCATGCGTTCTTGCTGAGAATAGTCCTTTCCTAGTCCATTACCAGTGGTGGATACAGCACAGGACACACGCTCCCCTCACAAATGATCCATTATTTTATGGAAATGCTCTAACATACTAAATATCGGTCATATTTTGACAATATCTTATAATTTCAGGGGACGAAGCCCCTTGGTTCTAAACCAGAGCTACGCACTAGACCCACTGTGAGCTTCAAGACGACCTCCAGACCCACAGCTCTTTACTCTCCCCCACCTCCATTGTAAAATGTCCGAAGAAACATTACGTGAGGCTTCCATGATTTATATATTCCCATATTACAAACAACCTACACATTTATTTCTTCAAAACAATTTACTTTATCAGTTGGAAATACTTGAAAACACAATCGTTCTAACATATCGCAAATCATTCTGTGTTAAAAGAAATCAGAAAACTTATAAACGTTATATTCTGGTGCAAACATCTTTCAAATGAACGATTAACAGTGGAACCCCCAGTTGTGAAAATAGAAATCAAATTATTTGGTAAAGAGAAAAGTACGGCGAACGGCATAAACATCTAAACCTTGATGACGCTCAATATCATATCATATACCTCCTTTTTATTCTAGAAATACGGTACATATATGTTACGGAGTGCTGATACATCTGTTTCTGGTTGGTTATCGATCACGTGTTCAGACTTTCCCCCCCCCATCTTTCTTATAAACCAATATTTAACAAGTTCAGAATGTTGTTTTTTAACATTGGTGCTAATGATGTTTGATTCAGTTAAAATATACTCGTATATATATTGTATCATGTGTTAATATTTGATAACCATGATAATGGTTAATTCTAGTCATCAATACCTATCATGAAGATATAATTGGTTGTTTGTCGTGAAAATCAACGTATCAACCATGGATAATTAGCCACATTACACAGAGGTACACATACTAATAAGAAAGTCCGCCTTTGCATAAATGATTTCCCAGAAATCGAATAAAGTCTACGTATGCTTCAGACGTTCTGTGAAATTCGTTGTTGTTAATTTGCTTACGGACATCCACGACTGTGCATAATTAGCATACAAGTATTCACATGTGCACTTCAAGGTCACAAGCCACTTAACTAATTGTTCATCACGAAATATCAATGCATTCCTTAATAGGAAAACTTTAAATTTATTTTGTAAAGTGGTGCTTTTATTTCTGTTGGAAAATATAAATAATTTATCAGTGTCTAAAGAGATATGATGCACGATGAACAGCACCTCTGTGCATTTAAAATAACGAATGGAGTGTTGAAATTAACTTTTTAAAATAATTCAAACCTGCCAACTCACTTGTAAGTATGTAATGTACAACGACTTACTGATATTTTGTTAAAGACAAATAATAATAACAATAATTCTGCGATTTCAGGGGGCATAGGTTTAGTTCTAAAAGATTTGTTTTTCAAGGGGAAAGTTCGTTATCTGCAAACCATGCAAGCAGATAGAAAAACTCTGTAAAGCAATTCAGAATATGAATGAAATCCCACCAGGTTCCAATTGATTCTTCTTATTTATTTAAAGAAATCAATAGACGTGATACTTCTTCTTGCTTAGTTTATCATCAGCTCCATATGCGTCCCGCATCGTTAAAATCCTAAGAGGATCTATGATAAAGCAAGGCACTATTTTGTAGTAGTATTCGTGGTAAACCAAATACATTGTGATACGTACACTACTTTTTGAAGTAATGTAATGTCACGTCAAACGGAATTCACTGCGTTTTTAGATAATTATGCGATCTCGAAACATTGTAATACTTATCAAGAAATTAAATTTATTAATTTTATATATATATAAAGGAAGCGGTTTTTGAAAACGAAAGCGAAAGTACATATACATGCAAAATAAAAACAAACAAGAGGCCCACAAGCCTTAACGGTCACCTGAGTAACAAAACCCTTAGACCTGTCGGGGAGTCTCATATTTGCATTTAAATTTGTCACTTTTTTGGCAATTTTTGCCCCGCCCCTAAGGCCCCCAGGGGGCGGAGACAGGAGTCCTGAAATTTATGATGCAACTCCGTCATGTCCCAAAGATGCGTCATACCTGATTTGAAAAGAATTGGAATGGTAGTTATCAAGAAGAAGTTAAAAGTTCAATTGTTTACACATTTAATTTGTTTGTTTGTTTTTTATTTATAGTCGCCTGAGCAATTTTTCAACTATCCGGCGACTGTCACTATTACCGGTGACGGGGCTGCAAATTTAGACCTATGCTTAGCACTAATGGCTTTTAGCAGTGAGGGTTCTTTTACGTGCCACACCTGCTGCGATACGGGACCTCCGTTTATAAGGTCCCATCCGAAAGACCCGTGACTCTCACTTCGTAATGCCGAGCTCTTGGCGAAGGAACAATCACTACCTATTTTAACGTCTTAGGTTTGACGCGGCCGGCCCGAGCGGGGCTCGAACTCACGACCTTCCGTTCACGAGGCGAGAGCTCTACCACTGAGCCACCGTGATCGGTTTACACATTTAATCACTAACCAATTTGGCCCCACCATCATACCAAAACCCTTGCCCCTAGGATCGTGAAATTTACAATTTTGGTGAAGGGCTACTTGCTCATTGTAAATATTTATCTAGTTTTAATCTGGTATCAAAAGCATTACAGAAGATGTTTTTTTAAATGTTTTACCCATAAATACCATATACCAAGTTTGGCTCCACCCTGGGGTCAGAACCTCTACCCCAGGGATCATGAAATTTACAATTTTGGTAGAGGCCTTCCTGCTCACATTACTATGCAATTAGTTTTTCTTACAAATGTGCAGTTCTTGAGAAGATTTTTAAAAATTGGTCACTTTTTAGCAGTTTTGGCCCTGTCCCTAAGGGGACAGAAGTCCTGAAATTTAGAATTTATATCCGCCTTGACCCAAAGATGCTTCATACCAAGTTTGAAAAGATTTGGAATAGTAGTTATCAAGATAAGTTAAAAATGTTCAATTGTTATACGACGGACGACTCACGGACAAAGAACAATTTCAATAAGTCACCTGAGTTTTCTCGAGTGACCTAAAAACACAAACACAAACAAACAAAAAACCAACAACAAAATTACTAAAACTTTTGTTGGCAAGGTTTTCGTACAATCAAAAAAAAAACCAACAAAAATAGTAAAAGTTTTGTCGGCAGGGTTTTCTCACAAAGCAATACACTCTAATCGTTAGCAATAGACGATCGGGGTTAGAATAGATCCTCAATTCCCCTTCCTGTCGTAAGAGGCAACTAAATGGGGCAGTCCTTTGGATGAGACCGCAAAAACCTGTCACAACAGGTGTGACACATTAAAGATCCCTCTCTGCACAAAGGCCATAAACACCGAGCATAGGCCTAAAATTTGCAGCCCTTCACCGGCAATGGTGACGTCTCCACATGAGGGAAAAATTCTCGAGCGGACGTTAAACAATATATATTAAATAAATAAATAAACGGCATTATTATTTATTCACTGAGCAGTAATAGTAGATCACTAACCCCTAGCAGTACGTTTGTTGATTGTTTATTGTTTGTTTGACGTCCTGTTGAGAATTTTGCAATCATATCTAGACATCACCAGTTAGGTGAAGTGCATAGCGCTTACGGCCGTAGCAGTAATATTTTTTTAACGTGCCAACGCCTGCCGCGACACGGGAACTCGGGATCTAAGGTCATATCCGAAACACCCGCGATTTTTGCTTCTAATTGCCGAGCGTTTTGAATAAGGAGTAATCACTACCTGTTTACGTCTTGGTTTGACACACCCATGGTACGAGCGGCGCTCGAATTTACGACTTCCCGGCTACGAAGCAAACACTATCACTGAGCTTCCGTGACCGGTGTATTACAGGTATGTACTCCCTTTAGTAGAGAAATTGGTCATTACCGGTACATAGTGAGCATGGGAAAATGAGTGACCACTACCTGTACTTACTGAGCAGTAAGGGGAAATACCTGATAGTTATCGGTTTGTACTCTGCAATAAGAGAAGATAACTAATCAGTACCAGTACGTTTTGTGCAGTACGAGATTTCTGACCACTACCGGTACGTACTGTCCAGTAAGAGGAAGTAACTGACCTCTACCGATACGTTTGATTTGTTGTTTACATAATTTACGTCCCGTTCAGAATTTTTCACTCATATTAAGATAGTCCCGTTGGAATCCGGGTTACACGTGGCGACTACATTAAGACTTGATTTTTACTGTTGCTCAATCTTAGAATTTAGTTTAGATAAATGCAGAACAGGATTTTTTTTCTAAGTTTCATAACCTTAGTTTATTAAATATTAAGGAGACGCCGCGATGACACAAGTAGGGAACGAACTCAAGATCTCCCAGTTACGAGGCGAACATTTTATCACTTGAGCTACCAGTTTTTAATATATGTGGCTGTGTGGTGTACCATGTTTCTGAACTTTGGGGAGACTTTCCTTCTCGTGGGTTTTCTGTGATGTGTTTTGAACTGCTACGTCAATTGTCATGATTTTCTAGAGTTTTGTATACTGTGTGTTAAATTAAATTGCACACGATTGTGAAGGCACTTACGCTGGGGATCAACGAAGATGAGTAACCTTTCTTTTTCGGAATTTGGACATTCCTAAAAATAAATGGGGGAGGGGAGGGTATAGTGAATTTAGGCGACTTTTACTTTGGGGCGAATTTCCTGGGTGTCTATTCTATGATTACCACAAGCGGGAATCCCGAACAGTTTTCTCATTTCCGGAAATAGCTGAAGGCAAGGTCGTGTGTTGGCTGCTCAGAGTATTTTTGTGAACATCCATTGTGTATTATCGAATATATTCTTTTTTCCAAAAGTGATCGGATTTTTAGTGTTTATTTCAGTCAGAGGATCACATTAGTGAGGGTTCTTCAACGTACCAACGCCTACCGTGACAAAGGATCTCCGTATTTAAGATCTCCTCAGAAAAACCTGTTGTGTTGTGACTTTTCTAAATGCCGAGGGTTTGACAAAAGAGCAACCACTATATTTTTTCCCGGCATGGGTTTGACAAGAACAGGACTCAAACACACGATTTGTCCACCCCATGATCCACCACCTAATTTTGTTTGTGCAGAAACATGAGAGAAAATGAACTACATCTAAGATCTGAAGATGTGAACATAAGATCCTATCACTCATCATCCATAGCTGTTTAATTTCAGAAAAGCAAAGAAGAAATCACTCATTGTTTCAAATCCGTTATGCAGCTTAAAATCATCACTCAAAGTCAGAAGTGTGTGCAGTAACTGCATGTCTTTTTTTTTTTGTGTGCAGTAACTTTGCAAAGAAAGTAACTGCATGTCTTTTTTTTTTTTTTTTTTACACCAGAGACACAACGTGAATGTCTTAAAATGACCTCCAGTTTCAGAGTGGGACACACAATACATGTACATGTATTAAATATAACCATGCATGAAAGGACGTAGAAAAATTTGTTTGTAGCAAGAGGCTTTATTATGATTTGACCTAATCAATAACCAACGAAAATGTGTTGACACCTTTTTAATAAATGCCAGACATACATTTAAAACAAACATCAGAAAATCGCATACTTTCGTTAACCAAGATAATAATAAAATTAGTCATTTTAAAATGACAAAAGTTTAATGTGAACTTCTTTTATAAAAGTACTTTATAAAAATATATGAAATAATTGTGGAGATCAGAGAAATCATGTGTGACACGTTAAAGATCTCTCCCTGCTCAAAGGCCATAAGCGAGAATAGGCCTAAATTTTGTAGCCGTTCACCAGCAATGGTAACGTCTCCATATGAGTGAAAATTCTCGAGCGGGACGTTGAACAATATATTAATTTATCATTCATAAATGAATTGAAGTTATGGGGACAGTTAACTCAAGGTCAAGGTAGCGTTATTTAGACATAGTCTCTCTCTGTAATGCTTGGTTTGTTCATAAAGCACCTCTACTCATTCAACATCAAAGTTGCAGGAAGTGTCACAATTTGACTCGAGATAGGAAATCCTCCTCGTTTTCAAAATGAACCCTGACATTAGAAAAAGAAACACAAACAAGAAACAATTTTATTTACAAAGAAACGACCTGACTTCACACAAGCAAAACATTGACACACTACATACACACTAACACACTACACTCACCCAAATGACAAAAACAACGTACTTTGCTTAGAATGCATAATTTATTCCGTAAACCCCGACCAGCACACACACACACACACACACACACACACACACACACACACACATATATATATATATATATATATATTGATTGATTGGGGTTTTACGCCGTGTTGGCAATATTTCAGCCATTTTTCGGCGATATATATATATATATATATATATATATATATATATATATAACGATTAGTTGACAGTATGATACGCATGGTAAGTATACTTGTATATGTTCTATGCAGGCTGTTTATGTCGCTACTTGATTTCCGTAGTTGTGTAACGTGTTGCGGAAATTTCTCGTAATAGGTATGATACGCTGGTTCCGGCAAAATTAGTTTGGTATTGCTAGCTGTATAGGAGGTGTATAGAAACTCTCTTGTGTAGTGCAAGCAGCCAGAACACAGCAGAGGTCACCTATAAATGTTCATGGTCTGGTTATAGTCGGGATTTTTACATATGCAAAATACCATAATCTGAAGCATCAGTTCTAAGATAAAAATCCATTCGACAATCTGGAAGCCTGAGAATGGGATTGATTGATTGTTTGTTTGTTTTACGCCCCGTCGAGAATTTTTCACTTATATTAGGACGCCACCACCTGTAGGTGAAGTACCACATATTTAGACCTATGCTTAGCGCTCAAGGCCATAGCAGTGAGGGTTCTTTAACGTGCCAACGCCTACCGTGACACGGGACCTCCGTTTTTAAGGTCATATCCGAAAGACTCGTAATTCTCACTTCTAAATGCCGAGCGTTTGGCGAAGGAGCAATCACTATCTATTTTTCGTTTTAGGTTTGACGCGGCCATGGCACGAGCGGGGCTCGAACTCACGACCTCCCGGTAACGAAGCGAACGCTCTAACCACTGAGGTACCGCGACCGGTCTGCGAATGGATGAAAACAGCAAAGTTAAGTGGTGCAAGGAGCACGAGAGGTCATTTCAGTTATTAAAGTCTTTGCTGCTGTTTTCACCCCCTAAGAATGGGTGAAAACAGCAGGAAAGACTTCAATAACTGAAACGACCTCTCGTGCTCCTTGCACCACTTAACTTTGTTCTGAACACCCTTATTAGTCAAATCTGTCAATGGACAGGTTATTGTGGCAAACTTAGGGACAAATTTGCGATATTAAGCTATGAGACGTAAGAAAAATCTTACTTGTCTCTTAGTGTCAGGACATGGAGCATTTGTGATTGCCTCTAGTTTCAGGTTTAGTGTTAGGCTTCATTATACCACCAAATGAATATCCTAGAAATTCAAATGAACTGAACCCAACATAACATTTTGACGGTTTTGCTGACAATTTCCCAGATCTGAGGCCCTCTAATAAACCTCTCATAGACAAAATGTGCTCTTCCCAAATTTCCGAATAAATTAAAATATCATCGATGAAACTTTCAATGCCTTTGAGATCTTTTAACAAGACTAGAACGACCTAACAATTGGTATGAAACGCGTCAGACAGCATATGACATAATGGAAGGTTGTAGATGTGCATTACAAAGGAAACACTATCCAATCTTTTAAAAGGAGTTGGACTACCTTAGATCACAGTGTGTATGTGCATATTACAAGGGGAATGTTGTTCATTTTTTTTAAAAGGAGTTATTACCCTTGGACTTAATTTTTTGACGCAATACTTCGTTTTCGGAACTCCTCTTTGATGGATTTTAATGAAACCTGGTATAAGGAAAGATCACAATGTGTAGTGGTGCATATTACAAGGGAAATGTTGTCCTAAAATTTTTCAAGGAGTTCTATTTGTTGATTGTGGAAAAATTCAATCTCGACCATATTTTTAAGGCGTTATGGCCCATGAACTTCGAATTTTCTTTGAAAAATACCTTGAATTCGCAACTCATTGCAAATCATTTCATGGATTTCAATAAACTTTTTACATTGGTCCAAACACTTACCAATATTTATTGGCCTTGGCTATGGAATTGCCATAAATATTGCTCTTCTCAGGCATTATTGCATTGACGTAAAAAGGTCAAAAATTGTACAACTACTTTTGAGATCCACTCATAAAGATAGTAGCAAAAAAGATGTTAACGGCAAACTAGTAACTCAATTTGAAGATGGTTTCAGCTTCTCCATCGTCAACTCAAAATAAAAGACAATACAGAGTCTCCCATATCTGTTTCGTACTTAGAATATTTTATTGAAAATAGATGCTGGCGGCAAACTAACAACTCAGCTTTATGACAAACGGGATGATTTCAATTTCGCCATCGTCAACTTCCCTTATATATGTAGCAATATTCCATTATCACCTGCATATGGTATTTTATCTCCCAACTGATTTGATATGGAAGAGATCGTTCTGCAAATGATCAGTTTTTTATGCGAGACAAGCTAAAGCCAACGAGGATAATGTTACAAGGGTTTGTACAGTCTCGTTTAAAGTCTGCATTTCGCAAATTTTATTGTCGTTATAACGATCTAGTTTGCCAGTACAACCTTTCATTAGGCCAAATGATGTCTGACGTGTTTCATACCAAGTGTTAGGCCGTTCTTGGCACACTGATTCTGACTACAGATTACTCCGTTTACCTGATCAAGATATAGGACTCACGGCGAGTGTGACCGGTCGACAGAGTATGCTTTCACCTCCTAGACTCCTGCTTCCACCTCTGGAATGTCAAAGGGTCCGTGTTTGCCCATCTCTCTGATTTGTACTTTCTTTAGTAGTTACGAGATTGAATACTGTACGTTATCTTAGCCTTTTGCTTTCTACAAATTTAGCATTTCTTTTTGCTTTCTACATGAAGGCTACTTTATAGCAATGGAATATTATCTGGGATATTATCTAAAATGTGAACAATAACCTAATCTACCATAGGGATATAAGTAAACTTCGATCTAAAATGTGAAGGTTTTTGAATGGTCGATTGCCCACTCGAGAATCTTTCGCGCATATGGAGAAGTCACTATTGCAGGTGAAGGGCTGCAAAATTTAGACCAATGTTCGGCGCTTATAGCCTTTGAGCAGGGAGGGATCTTTTGTGCCACACCTGCTGTTACACGGGCCTTCGTTTTTACGGTCTCATCCGAAGGATCGCCCGAATTTAGTCGCCTCCTACGACAAGCAAGGGGGTAGTGATGATATATTCTAACCCGGATCCCCACGGGTTGCTTCTGAATGGTTTGCTTTACATATTATTTATTACATTTAATTCATGGAATTCTCTTATGCCCGTGGGGATCCGGGTTAGAGTAGATCCTCAGTACCCCTTGCTTGTCGTAAGAGTCGACTAAATGGTGCGGTCCTTCGGATGAGACGGCAAAAACCGAGGTCCCGTGTCACAGCAGGTGTGGCACGATAAAGATCCCTCCCCGCTCAAAGGCCATAAGCGCCGAGCATAGGCCTAAATTTTGCAGCCCTTCACCGGCAGTGGTGACGTCTACATAGGAGTGAAATATTCGCGGTCGGGACGTTAAACAATCAATCATTCTTATGCTTGCAAAATAATCTTGACGGTATCAAGAAGTTGCGGCCAAATTTAATGCTTGCGTCAATGAATTTTCTTGTTGTTTGCCGCCAAATGCGGTATTTATGTGATTGATACTTTCATTTAAAACAGCTTATTAATTTAATAGCAACAGATTGTATGACAAACCGATAAATTACTGCAACATATAAATTATATGTACTCTTTCGTATTTCGGAAAAAAAATAAACAAAAATCTCAAAAAGGGAGTCCGGGTTCGATTCTCGCTCGCGCCGATATATATGAGAAAGTTTGCCAGTTTGCTTTCGATAGCTCGGTGGTCTCTTATCGGGCACATTGTATCTGGGTTCTCTCGTCCACCAATAAAAACTGGACGCCACCAGATAAGTGAAAAATTGTTGAGTGTGGCGGAAAACAACAAACAATCAATCAATTAAAAAGAGAGACCTGTTATTGTACGTATACACACATCTTTTGAGTTCCTCGAATGTCTCATTTTATTACCATTGATAGTATTTGATTTGCATAAAACATGGCAACAACCGTAAATTTCAAAATATGTTTGAGACATAACAGGGCACGAACCCTGTTTATGTTATGTTTACATGTCACGTGATTCAACTATCAATTGACGGTTTCTTTACAACGAAAACATCTTGTTGTGCTTGCTCCCTAAATAGATTTATCACTAATGTATGTCGAAATGTTGACTGCTTTTGATATACTATTCAGAAATGTTGGTGGTATTACCTCCGCACATGGTTTCCTGGTTATGACAAACTTGTTGACAAACACGATTTTCGGAGCCGGATTTTATGTAAATCCAAAGTTTATCTTGTGTAAAGAATATTTCTAAGTAAAAATAAAAACCTGTCAATTTTAATCAATCCTTGCCCCTTACCTCTAACAAGTTCATTAAGTCACAGAGTTACAACTTTGACACCTTTGTATTTTAACTGAGACCAGCGAGGGAAATAAATTGAAGGCATTTTATACACTTTCAATCGTTTGCAAACATGCACGAATACATTTCAGTTTAATGCAGAGATATGTGGCAATATTCCATCATCACCTGCATATAGTGTTTATATTTCCCAATTGATTCGATATGCAAGGGGGCCTCCGTGGTCGAGTGGTTAGAGCATCGGGCTCAAAATCACAAAGCCTCTCACCTCTGACGGCGCGTGTTCGAATCTCGGCCGCAGCGTTATGTGAGCAAGTTTGTCAGTTTACTTGCGGAAGGTCGGTGGTCTCTTCTCGGGTATCTGGGTTCTGTCAGTTTACTTGCGGAAGGTCGGTGGTCTCTTCTCGGGTATCTGGGTTCTCTCCTCCACTAACAAAAACTGGACGCCACCTGATAACTGAAAAATTGTTGAGTGTGGCGGAAATAAATAAATAATCAATCAATCATTAATCGATATGCAAGAGCTTGTTCTACATATGATCAGTTTTTAAATCGAGGCGAGCTATTGACAAAGAAGGTGATGTTACAGGGGTTTAAAGTTAGCATTTCGCAAATCTTGTGGTCGTTATAAGTACAATTTACCATTAAGTCAAATGCTGTCTGGTGTTTTTCATACCAATTGCTAGACCGTTCTTGGCACACATATTCACTAAATCTACCAGAAAAAATTAAAGCAATTGTTAGGCCGTTCTTGACACACTGATTCTGACTATGGATTGCTCCGTTTACCTGATAGGAATGTAAGGCTCACGGCGAGTGTGATCGGTCGACAGGGGATGCTTATTCCTCCTATGCACCTGATTCCACCTCTGGTATGATCAGGCGTCCATGTTTGTCCATCTCTCTGATTTGTATTTTCTATAGGAATCAAACAAACAAACAAACTATAGGAATTACGAGGATGAATACTGTTAGTTATCTTGGCTTTTTCATGCGATCTGTACGTACATGCTTAATGCTTAATTAAAATATCGTATCAGCTTTCATTATCAATTTATCATTCGACGCTGATGTTATTACAAGTGAAAAGTGGCCAAACAAGATGGCAACATTCGCTGTGTACGAAATATTTCCCGGCGCCACAACTCTCACTGTGGCTAAGCGCTTTACATGTATATAAAACTTAACTGCATTGAAATACCTCGATACACAACACAGACCACTTTGTGCATTACAAAGCCAATCACAAGTGAAATGTGTTTTATGCTCTTGTCTGATCATATACTTACCTCAGCAAATGTATCATATAATGATGCCTGCATAATACTGAGGTATACTAATGTATATGCTGTTGTTTAATTTTACTTTGTAACAACAATTAGCATGCACATTCTTAGGCAAAATTTAAACCCCTATTTTTGTTCACCCTATCAAGAGATAGGGGCTGATTTGAAAAGCCTTGTACCTACATTATGTCAGGATTAGAAAACTTTCAGATTAATTTTATTTTTTCTGGCCCAGTGGTTCTTGAGAGTTCTTGAGAAGATTTTAAATGGTCCATCCTACTCTTGCCTTTTTAATTATCGCCTTTTGTTAGGGACGTGTATTTGAACAAAGTTGAAAAGGATGCTTTTTCTGTGCAATGGTTCTACAGACAAAATAGACAAAATGAAAAGTTTACGTTTGATGGACGACGACGGACAAATCCGGGTTGCAAAAGGTCACCTATAAAAAATACCGTTATGTAATTGTTAGTGAGTTGGAGAGTTGCATAATGAATTTTAAAAATGTGGAAAGGTAAGCAACAACAACACTAATACAGTTAGGCATCGTCAGCTCGGTATGCCCAGTCAAGTCTAGGGATAGCGATACCAAATTGATACCTAGTATCAGATAGAAACCACAGAGTTGCAATGATGACCACAGAAAGTTAACTGATTACTCTTCCACTCAGTATTTTTATATTAAACCAGTGGGGTTTTTTTTATTTGAAAGAAAATTTTATTGCCATGATTTTCCCCATAATTTATGTTCATCATACTCGTGTATCAGTCTTGATGAAATCCTTTCAGTCTACTGCAGGGCTGCTGATTTTAGAGGTCGTACGAACGAAAACCAATGCTGCGTTAGCCCGTCAAGCTAGTAAATCCGTTGTACAGCTGTTGATATTATGTTGACCGACTTTACATAGGAATTAATTTTATTGCCAAATCAAGATTACACCACAGCAAGCCAAGGGGCTTTCGGTCCACTCCCTTGGCAGATTATGCCAAGACAACTATGGCCCGCAGTGGCGACACCTAGCGAACGTTCTGAATTTGAACTTTATAATCTAACCAATCGGGTAATGGCTTTCATTCGTTCCCTCGATTTTTGTTAATAGCAGACTTTCTGTTTACAGTACCTAAATCAATACTGTCGTGCAATTATGCAATCCACAAAATATCTGTAGCAAATTTAGTAACTTTCGTTCGTTTATCGTAAACATATTTGTGACTATTCTTTCATTTTGGTGTACCACGAACATCTGTTGTCATACGGAAACATTAACACAATAGGCATTCAATGCACTTTCAACGATAAGCAAGAGTTTAAAAAATAAATTGAAACTTCGATTTGTTATGGAGAATACTGTTGGAAATAAGAAAAACCATTTCATTTATTTTAAGATATTTAATGCATGCACACAAAATATTTCTTTGTAATATTGGGGCTGCACCCTGTGAAAGTAAAATAAAAGCCCTGTAAATGTCAGCGAAAAAGAGCAATGGATTTTAAAACAGAAAAAGCATAAAACATTGTTTTATTATCTGATAATAAAAGCAGAAAAGTACATGGTCACAAACTGCATGCAAGGGGTCATTTTAGTGATATATAGATGATATGTCCTATGATGCTTCAAAGGTTGATTAACCGGTCGTGGTAGCTCAGTGGTTAGAGCGTTCGCTTCGTAACTGGGAGGTCGTGAGTGCCATGGCCGCGTCAAACCTAAAACGAAAAATAGGTAGTAATTGCTCCTTCGCCAAACGCTCGGCATTTAGAAGTGAGAATCACGAGTCTTTCGGATATGACCTTAAAAACGGAGGCCCCGTGTCACGGTAGGCGTTGACACGTTAAAGAACCCTCACTGCTACGGCCCTGAGCGCTAAGCATAGGTCTAAATTTGTGGTACTTCACCTACAGCTGGTGACGTCTGAATATGAGTGAAAAAGTCTCGACGGGACGTAAAACAAACAAACAATCAAGCAATCAAAGCCTGATTAATATATAATGAAGTAAAATAGACTTTCAGTTTCGATTTTTTTTATTTGGACTAATACATAAATGTTATAAACTTGGTGAATTTCACAAGTTTAGTATTCCTTTGACAAGTGAATATTGAGAGAATTTTATTTCGTTGGAATGAAATTTCGTAGTAACGAATGTTATTTCGAGGGAATGAATTTTATTTCGTGGGAACGAATTTTTAAAAACAATTCTTCCACCTGCCCTAAACCAGCCACCGTAATTTTGTTTTGTGCAACTAAAATGTATTTGTGGTGGAAGTAAGGACATGTTTATAAACAAAAATCTTCTTTGTCTAACATGATTTATTATACCCCCACTTTCTAAAGAATGTTCAGGCATTTTGTTCATACCCTGGTCCGCTCGTCTATCACATTTCCTCTTCAAATTCCTCTTTTATTTGAAGCAGTAACCACTTAAACGTTTGGAATATGATAAGCGGTGTCCTGTAACTTTGCAATAAGTGTCTTTTATTTCGAGTTTACTGGGATATATCAAGTCGACATATGTTGTTAACAGATAAAACGTCGTCGATATATCTAAATATCGAGTTGAAGGACACAGCAAGAGCATTTTTCTTCTCATGTAGAAGATTTTGGATAATTTCTGAATATAACAAGATGTGTTTGTGAAACATTGGTGCCACCGAATTACAAGAAAGTGGAATTGTAAGATTTGTAAAGGTCACCAGTTCAAATGAATTGGTGTCAATGGAAAGGTCTAGCCCCAAAGAATACACATACGAAATATGAAAGCTCTGTGTCTTATGGTGTCAAAGGTATAAGCACAGCTAATTTTTTAAAGGAACACTGCTATGTAAATGTATTAAATATATCATTGACCTATAGTGCTGGTATTGGTTTCAGTTTCCACACAAAGCTTATTAATTTCCGTTCCGGTCGATGACTTTAGGCCACATGTGTGTAGTTATTTATCATGCTTCGCTTTAGTTCTAGTCAATACACGTAACTTGTAGAGATAGTTGAAACCATTTCACCGTCGTTGTCTGAGCAACATGGATAGTGGACGCAATTTTAGTTCCTTATCTTGAAATTTCATTTCATTTCTCATTTTGCTTTTAACAATACAATTACTTTACATGCGTTTACTTACAACCCATTTCGTAGGAAATAATGATTTAAAAAGCCATTGGTGCAAGAAATACAAATTGTGAAAATGAAATTCAAGAAATTAACTGACGTTACTGAAATGCAGCCCTACAGCTTAAAAACCTGATCAAGGTATAGAGTACTGTCTTCAAGGTATATAATTCTTAAATATAATTTTGGTGTATATTTACAGATACATCCTTTGTATGAGGGTCCTAATCTGATGCCTGGATAAGGCAACGGGACAAAAAACCTTAACTGACCCAACGCCAAACTTTTCTAATATGCAAACCTTCCCCCTACATGTTTGGGATAGAATATCGCCAATGCACACATTTTTCCATGGACTGAACTGCATCTTCTCTGCAGTATCTCTCCCACTATGGCACTATTTCCCAGTGATGTTCTTGAAAGGAAAACGCAGCAATTTTTGCTCAGCATGATTTTTTTCGTGACACTTGTAACGAGTAACACAGAGCGAATGATTTTTGTCCTGGAACAAAGTGTGCTTATACTGAGGTATAGTTCCGGTTGATTGCTGTTAGTTACAGAGAATTTATGATCTGCATTATCATGTCTTTCATATCAAGAGCAAACATGTATTTAAGGTAGAAAATTGAAGTAGAATACACCAGCCTGTATACAAAAGAATTAATATCGTGTCTATATAGGCGATACGTTTAAAACGGTAAAAGTGTGCCAACAGGTGAACTCGAACCAGGACACTAAAATATTGATTGTGAGCGTCTGCGGTCTAATCATGTGAGTTTATGCTAACTATAAATATAACCGGCATAAATAAGAACCAAGATGATAGAAACAGGTTTCCGCAAATATCGACCCTACGGCAGGGGTGCCCCTAAACGAATCCTATTTTGAATTATTCCTTTGATCAAAACCTATCAAAATACCATAGTTTTTATTAGGGACAGGTCTGCCATGAAGGACTTCTTGGCCAAAATTCATGCAATAATACGGCGTTTTTATTGACAAAAATGCTGTTTTAGACAACTTTGAAGGTTAATTTAAAAATTACTAATAGGAAATTTTAGGTTGAAAATGCAAATTTGAAACATTTAGGAATATATAAAGTAAAAAATAACAAATGAACAGTGATCAAAATTTTTTCCGGATAATCGTTCTGTCCTATAGGTCAATTCTTTTGATATACCGAATACATCCTTTCTAATACTTTGATCATTGTCAACGTCAACAAACTTGGTATTGTTGGAAAGGTCACTTCAAAAGAAATGTACATGCTGAATATAAAAGCAAACATTCGTGAGGAATGACCGTGTAAGTGTTGAAAAGGAATACGTTTTGATGTTGTTGATTCCCGAAAAGTTTTTCTATTTCAAATGTACTAAAAGTTCTTTAGAAATTTTTTAGAATCCACATTTGATTTATACCACTTCGTGGCACAATACGTTTGAAGATTCTCCTTTACAACTGTTAATATTTATGTGAGGAGCAACGATAGGGGCTTGGTAGAACCTTTACCTGATCCAGCAATGTATCTGTAAGGGTGTTTGTGAAGGAATCCCCATATTGGTACAGTACTGTAACACATATTCATCCATCCCAATGAATGTGATATTAAATGTGTCTAAAACTGAAGCATGAATTTGAAGAATTTTTGAAAAGGCAGTTGGGGTATAAGTATGATTACCATATGTAAAATTAATGCCAAGTTCGTTTAAAATAGAATTGTAGTAATGGGCATTAACAAAGACAATGTTGTTACAAGCTTTGTCAGCTGGAATCAAAACATATTCCTCATGTAACCTATCTAATTCTTTTATCACCTGTGGTTTACTACACACAGGATAGTTCTGTCGCCAATTGAAAGACCGAGGTTCTCTGAATTCAGGACCTTTTTAAATAAGTGATTTCAGGTCCTCATTTTCAACGTTATCAAGATCGCCAGTAATGACATGACCAGCTGACCTATAGTGGAAAAAAAGACTAACACGTAGGTAGATTATGTATAAGATGGTCTATATCTAGGCACTGCAAATTACAAAAAGTTAGTAATTAAAAAGTTTGGATTCAATAGTAGAAATATATTTGTAGGAAAAAATGAAGGGAATACAAGACTGAACTTTGTTTTATAACGAAGAATGTTGCTTATGTAGACGACATATCTTCCTTTGTTAGTAAATTTGAATTTAAGGAACTATCGACACGATTCGAACGACTATCATCCATAATCCGCGGTGGTTTAAATTATTTATTTCATTGATTGATTATTTCTTGTTTTACGCCACACCGCGGTGGTTTAAAGTATTTATTTGATTGATTATTTCTTGTTTTATGCCACACTCAACAATTTTTCAGTTATCCGGTGGCGTCCAGTTTTTGTAGGTGGAAGAGAGAACCCAGATACCCGAGAAGAGACCACCGACCTTCCGAAAGTAAAATGGCAAACTTTCTCACATATGTCGGCGCGAGCGAGAATCGAACCCGCTCCGACTAGAGGTGAAAGGCCTTGTGATTTTGAGCGCAGTGCTCTAACCACTCGGCAACGGAGGCCCCCCGGTGCATGTGTTTGGCAACATCCATAATCATATAATTCAGTCTATATTCTGGTGTAGAAAAATCGACGTTATTGAGTGACTTTGGCTTATTCAAATCACGTATTCATAACTCTCATTGGAACGGAGTAAAATGCAAACATGATTTGGACCTAATTGTCTGTTGATATAAGGTAAGTAGCCAAACCATCTTTTGGGAGATGACTGGTGGGGCCCTGTAAATGTCCAATGAGTTATCATTATTTTCTTTTTCACCTGAACGGGATGGAAAACAGATAAATAAAAGCCTGGTCTTCAGTGCATTGCGTCATGTGCAACAAGAATATATCTGTGGTGGTAGTATGGACTTTCCAAACATAATTTTATTATTTATAAAGTTATGAATTTATTCTTTATTAAGTTACAAATTAATTATATGAAATTCCAACATAAGAGACCATAATGCATTAAATTACATTGTTTAAAATGTTCGAGTATATTGTTGTTACCCGATCCGCCCCTCACACTTTCTTCTTCGGGCCTCCGTGGCCGAGTGGTTAGAGCATCAGGCTCAAAATCACAAAGCCTCTCACCTCTGTCGGCGCGTGTTCGAATCTCGGCCGCGGCGTTATGTGAGCAAGTTTGCCAGTTTACTTGCGGAAGGTCGGTGGTCTCTTCCCAGGTACATTGTATCTGGGTTCTCTCCTCCACTAACAAAAACTGGACGCCACCAGATAACTGAAAAATTGTTGAGTGTGGCGGAAAACAATAAATAATCAATCAATCAATCTTTTATTTTAAGCAGTGACCTAGTAATCGTTTAGAATGTGATAGGTGGTGTTCTGTCAAAATATAAATCTGGTTCTCAGAACTCATACATTTTACGCAGTAGTCAAATCATCTTTTGGTAGATGATTGGTGGTGTCCTGTAGATGCACAATAATGTTTCGGAATTTTCGTTTTCATTCTGAGGGCCAAATGAGAGTCGAAAACGACATTTTCCTATAAAAACCTTGTTTCCCAGAAGTTTTACATTCTACATAGCCACATCACCTTTTGAAAGATGCTTGGTGGGTTTTTACTCTAGGTGGGGGGGGGGTGACGAAAAACGACGTATTTTCTTTTTTTTAAAAACGTGGTTCCCAGAACTCATTTATGCTGTAGTCAAACCATTTTGGAAGATGATTGGTGGTGTCCTGTAGATGTGCAATAAGGTTTCGGAAATTACATTTTCTACCTTGGGTAAAAAAGAAGTGTTTAAATTTTTCAATATAAAACCCCGGTTCCCAGATTTCGTACATTTTACGCAGTGGCCAAATCATCTTTTGGAAGATGATTGGTGGTGTCCTACAGATGTGCAATAAGGTTTCCATATTTTCATTTCCACCCTGGGGGCAATTGGAAGTGGGTGCAAAAACGACGCTTTTTCTATACAGAACCTGTTTCCCTGAACTCTTCTTACATTTTACATCCTCAGTACCCCATGCTTGTCGTAAGAGGCGACTAAATGGGGCACTCCTTCGGATGAGACCTCTAAAAAACGGAGGCCCCTTGTCACAGCAGGTGTGGCACGATAAAGATCCCTCTCTGCTCAAATGCCATAAGCGCCGAACATAGGCCTAAATTATGCAGCCCTTTACCGGCAATGGCGACGTCTCCATATGAGTGAAATCTTTTCGAGCGGGACGTTAAACAATATATAGTCAATCAATCCTTTAGATGTGTAATATTTTCTATTTCATCGTGAGGGACAAATGAGATGTAAAAACGACGAACAAAAGCTTGATGCTCGCTACCTTGTTATAGGATGGATATATTTGCTTTAAGGGATGGAATCTTAACCATTTTAATAATATTTGAACAATCTAACAATGATGGGGGTTGGAAAAACCCCCGGGACAATCGCTCATCAGAATACTCAATGCATCTTGATTATGTGCAGCAGAAATATATATAGTTTAGGGGATCAGGACCTCAATTGTTTGAAATGTATTTCACTAATTATGAAATAGGGCTAGGGATGACCCCAGGGCACTTGCCCAACAGAATAATCAATACATCTTGACATACGCAGCAAGAATATAAATGGAGTATAGCATGTTGTGTGGTAACTATTGTGGTTTCTTTGTTGATAGCACAAGTACGACGGGGAGTATATTTAAAAACAAACACTGTGTCTAATGACAGCAACAAATTAAATGATGACTCTATCATTTATTGGGTTGTGAATTAACTGTATAGAAATGGTTAATACTTACGAAGTAATAACACAAGTAAACAAGAGGCGAGGATGCATTGAATTATCGCGTTATTTTCGAAATTGCTCTCACGTTCTCATCACCATGTATAAATAATTCGCATTATCGATACCGTTAGCCAGCGCCTTATGTATGTATATCTGACGTACATCTGAAATCAAGATGAAAAATGTAATTTCTGGTTATGTAGCTGTATTCCTCCCAGAGGTCAAATTCTCACCTGAGCATTTTATGCTAAATTTCATCATATATATTCATTTAAATCGTGGTTTCTTTAATACGATGTGGAGTGTACACTTGCGTGCGGGTACAACTGTCTTATGACAGCATCATGTTCAATCTACACTTAACCTTCAGAGTACCAGGTGTTACCCCACGTATCAGTAAACTACTGTATCTACTAAAACTAGTTCAAGAGTAATATTTGTCACACAAGTTAGTGGGTGTGTGAACTTGACTCTGTCGTTTGCTGTAGAGGGGTAAGTGTCCAATGTCCAGACCCCCCACATGACATGTATTTGTGTTATGATTTCGTAAGTATTAACCATTTTATACAATTAATTCACAACCCAATAAATAGAATCATAACTTAACTAGTTGCTGTCATAGGATGCAAGTGCACTCTCCGTCGTACTAGTGCTATTAGCACGTCAAACCTAAGACGTAAAAATAGGTAGTGATTGCTCTTTCGCCAAACGCTTGGCATTTAAGTGAGAATCACGGGTCTTTTGGATATGACCTTAAGAACGGAGGTCCCGTGTCACGGTAAGTGTTGGTACGTTAAAAGAACCTCACTGCTACGGCCCTGAGCGCTAAGCATAGGTTTAAATTTGTGGTACTTCGCCTACAGCTGGTGACTTTTCAATATGAGTGAAAAATTCTCGACGGGACGTAAAACAAATAAACAATCAATCACTCAAACAATCGTAAGTATTAACAGTTGTTACAAAACCTCCAACAGGACAGAAGTTTCAAAAGTATTGAGCAAGGTATTCTTAGTTAGTATTTGATGTGCATTGCTAGATATTCAATATTGTGTGTATCCACATATATATTATACTTAAATAATGAAGGTTTTAACCGATTGACTGGTTATATATTGTTTAAAGTCGCCATTGCTGGTGAAGGGCTTCGAAATTTAGACCTATGTTCGGTGCTTATGGCCTTTGAGCAGAGAGGGTTTTTTCCGTCCGCCCCATTTAGTTGCCTCTTATGCCAAGCAAGGGTTACTGAGGATCTATTCTAACAACTCGGATCCCCACGGGGCCACATCTAAAGGACACCACTAATTATCTGCCAAAGAATGTTTTGGCTACTACGTAAAATGTAAGAGGAATTCTGGGAAACAATTTGTATAGGAAAACGTCGTTTTAGCACCCCCTCCCCTGCCCCCAGGGTGGAAATGAAAATTTAGAAACCTTATTGCACATCTGTAGGACACGATTTTTTCGGTCTCGTCCGAAGGACCGTCCCATTTAGTTGCCTCTTCCGACAAGCAAGGGATACTGAGGACCTATTCTAACAACCCGGATCCTCACGGAGCGTTTTAACCGAAGCTGAAATTCATAATTATAATGATAATGATACTTCTATGAATGGAAAATAATTATTATCCAGATATCGGAGTTTCAAAGAAACTATTTACATGCACGTGCAGGACTTTTGTTTTATCTATATAGGTGTAAGAGGGTTTAAAAGAGAATATACAGGATTTAAATAACCTCGGATCCAATTATCAACTTTCAGATCTATAAGAAATATAATGAATGGGGGATCAGTTTTCTTGATGTGCAAGAAAAATCGGTGAAGTACCGGTGTTCTCTCATCAATATAAAATAACTTTCTAGTTACATTTAAATCTCCGTCCACTTCTGTCTGACTTGGTTAGATTCTGCTCTAATATATTATATTACTTTGGTAATAAATATCAAGCTCTACCACTGAGACCGCCGGGTAAGAGAAGCCACCGCATTACAAAAATTCGTTATTGCAATGAAAGATATCCGGTTTTTCTACACAAATTGTTTTGTTGTGTGAAGATAAACAGATGCCAGTAATACTGGATATTAGAAGAGAATGATCGCGAGAGTGTCCGACTTTATTACCTTTACATAAGATGATGTTACTTGATGGCTATTTCATGAATTTTTGTGGCACATGACAAGAATTTTGAACATTGCAAGAGTCCAAACATGACAAACATTCTGTTTAAAACGTGTACATTTGAGCTTTTAAAGTGGAAAAGTATGTAGAGAATTGGATTTTCTGTAAGATCTTTAAGATTCCGCCTCAAAGTAGTTATGACAATTTACTGCAAGTTTCTTCGTAAGACATTTAATTCTGACCCGTAGATTAATTTTATGTCGTGGGAAATAGTAGAATATCTAACATCACGGTACCATTATCCCTAACTGCCAATGATAAAGGGCGCGTGTACTATTCATATTAAAGCCAGTCGTTGATAATTAAATCTTCAAACAGCTATTTCAAAAATACTGACCGTCACACATTTAAGTAGTAGGATTCAACCTTGTCTATTTTCTACCTATAATAAGAATGAAAATACGCTTTATAATATGCACACAATCACAAAGTTGAAACAACTTCAAACATAAAGTACATGCTCACTTTTTTCTTTTATTTTTGCGGATTTTTTTATATTTTTTTTTTATACTGATTGATTGATTGTATATTGTTTAACGAAAAAATCTTTCACTCATATGGAGACGTCACCAATGCTGGTGAAGGACTGCAAAATTTAGGCCTATGCTCGGCGCTAATGGCCTTTGAGCAGGGAGTGGTCTTTGTCGTGCCACACCTGCTGTAACACGAAGCCTCGGTTTATGCGGTCTCATCGGAAGGACCGCCCCATTTAGTCGCCTCTTACGACAAGCAAGGGGTATTGAGGACCTATTCTATACCGGATCCTCACGGGATTATTAGTTCATATACGTTCACCCACATGTATGTTTAATTTAGAGTAATGATTATTAAACATATAAATTTTAGTATTCTATTTTGAAATATTTAAATCCATAATTTATCCAATGGTACATCATTGTCTGTTAGAAACCAACATTTGCCAGTTTCAGACGGGTCAAATCTGGATTAGTTATAAAACCACCAGAAAAGAGGATTTATATATCAAAAACGAAACCAAAGATAATGCAAGAACCAGACAAATTTTGTACTTGAAAGAGGTTTTTATGAAGATGGGTGCATTTAATGAAGTAGTTCTATTGTAGGACTCCGGGACGTAATATGGAAGAAGCTTTTTTCATCGCATTTCGCTAAGAGTATTAACTCGAATTCAAAATTGGTAAAGCTTACCCACAAACGTCTTAAGAAATTCTGAATGGATGGCGTAATGCTCTGTCATTCTCAGTGTATCCAGTCTCGAAATTACTTCTGTCAGTGGCATAAAATTTAATTGAAAAGGAAACTCAGAGGGGAGAAAAACAAAGGAGATGTGCAACAACAGGACTTAATGTCATCGCAAGGAAACATAAATCGTCCCTATTACTTTACCACAGCATACGATTGTATTATAATTATATATTCTACACAGCTAGGCGGGAACCATACGCCTACCAAGGCATATATTTCAGTTCAATACGCGACTTTTATCGATATTGGAAAGCCAGAAGAAGGGGATATCCACCTTTGGTATTGGCACAGCTGGAATATAGACGCTGCGTCTTTTGAAGTTTATTTTTATTTTCCTAGATCCGTGCATCTTATTGGAGTACGGTAATATGTAGAGTGTCTTGCGCTCGGGACGATATCATTAATATTCTCAGTATGTTGAAATCTAGAAGAATCCATTGTTGAAAAGTCGCGGCATTTGTTATATACGAATTATTTCCAAAAGCTACCACAGTTTTCTACTCGCACATTGTGATCGTAGTTTTAATCAGGAATAATGGTATTCGCACGTTGCAAGTATTTTATGTGATTTCTCCCAAAGAAAAACTTTTGCTTCACTATGAATTATTCATATAAAATAACGAATTTAAACGAGATGGGCATCCAAGAGACCACCACCGAAATAACGAATAGCACTCAGATAACCGAAAATGGAAATATGTCCATGAAAGGTTTACCACGGGAAATGACATTCAATGACGATAATGTGATGTCTGTGATAGCTTATTCGTGTCTCTTTATATTCGCTGCTTCTGGAAATTTAATCGTTCTAGTTACGTTGTTAAAAAGTCGGAGGTACAAATCTAGAGTGAATACATTCATTATGCATCTGTCCATAGCTGATTTAGTTGTGGCTTTCATAATGTTACCATTAGAAACTGCATGGCATATTACCGTGTCTTGGCAAGCCGGAGACGCGGCATGTCGAATTTTGATGTTTTTTCGGGCTCTTGGATTTTATCTATCTTCGTTTGTGTTAGTGACTATAAGTTTGGACCGTTATTTTTCCATCGTCCACCCAATGAGCATTCATGATGCAGACAGACGAGGGAAAATTATGCTTACCTTGGCATGGTTACTCAGCATCATTGCCAGTCTGCCACAGGTAAATAAGACGAGAATTCGTTTTTATAGTCTCTTAAGACCGGTGGTTAACAAGTAATGGTAGTAATCTATGGAAACCGAAATTAGTAACTTGAACGAACTGTTAAGCGATAACCCAATCTGATCCTTTTTTCAGAAAATCTCTGAGACATTGATTCTTTTGTTCTCCAGACCAATTTACGTAAATTGTTACCGAATTATTTTACTCAATTTAGAAGCAATTAATAACAATTAGCAAGACTAGTGCACTAATTGATGACGTGTTCAAACGTCATCTCACCTAAGTTTGACATCTTTGAAAAATAAGATGCTGAATAAATATTTAAGGAATATGAGTTTTAGGTAATCTTGTTGATCGTCTTAATTGTATTATGTCACTATGAATAATTATGAAAAAAATCTGGTTGTAGTTGAATCTTCGAAATTATTTTGTTGACAACGAGACATTGTTATAGTAGTATGTCAAATGCTGTGTATTGCCCTGAGCCTCTGAATGGTAACGCATTCTTTAATCTATCAACATCTTTCCTAGGTAACCCACTGGAACACTGACAATCTAAGATTTACAATATTTATTGATTTTTATATTATAAAATAATGACCGTAAATCGGTATAAACATCACCACAAAAAGGGATAAACATTTTTAGGAGACTATAAGAACATTGTCAATGCCACTCTTTAAAAACTCGTCTACTTTAAAATTTGATAAGAAAAAAGTCACGGAATATAATAATCGTTATTTCATCATTAACATCAAATAAAATGAGTGCCGCCAACGCTCTTTCATCTCTTTATCGTATAAACGTCAATAGCATCCGACATGGTAATCCATTACCTACAAAATCGGAGTTTAAACGTGGAGGGTCTAGTTGACTGCCTTATTTACGACTTGTGAAAAATTTCTTCAGTTTCATATTATTGGTCATTGTGGAAATATTTATACGTTGTTAAACAAACATGAAACTGGATAGGTGGTGAAAATATGTTTGTGGCGAAATGATTTTAGTGCGAGTCTCAAAGCCCAGAATTTAATGTGGAAGAAAAATTAACACATCCTACACGAAAAAACTTACGATTTCCAACATACTGTAAATGCTAACTAAATCATTTATATATACATTAACAAAATGCCAGTCATTTTTCCGGGATAAAGGAAATATAATTAATAAAACCATGAAAGTACTATAATCAATGTAGATTTTGTTGCCGTATATTGTATATATTACGAAAAATGTAATATCTGCAATGTTTTTTTTTTATTTTTAGTATTCTCTCTTATCAACATACCAAGTATGCGAAATTAAATGTAAAACGCCGTCAGCGTTGCCATGTGAGTGCATAATGCGTATCATGGCCCGTTTTTTCCATATACACATAATTTGAAGATGTAAGACATGTAGCGAAATTATCCGGTAGCAGGTGGTGTTATATGAAAACAGACATCCAATTCATGAAAATTCTCTTTGTACGGGAAGGTAATTCAAAGATCATGCTTACTGCGGATCGTTTTACGATAAAAAGCACTCTACCAGTAAACATTAAAGGGGCATTAGCTGCCAAAGTCATGTTTGCTGATTATAAAACAGTACTTAACCATCTGACATATTGATACACCTTACAATCTTTTGTTGTAATTGGTACCTTAGAATTTTTTGTTTACTCTGAAGAGTTTAAGAAACTAGTCGAGTATATACTCTATCGGCTTTGATATATATATATCTGAGAATTCATTCCACATTCCAGCATTTTAATCATGGTTCAGAATCAAGTTTTTACGTCCTAGATGACAGCTAATGCCCCTTTAACATTTCTCATTTATCCATATTGTAATTTCTCAACAACAACAAAATTAAAGAGAAATCGCAGTACATTCATCTGCAAAAAAGATGATTATTTTTACATGAATCACGTACATGTATTACAAGCAAGAAAACAGTGTAAATACAGAACACTGCCTTGTGCGAAATTCCCTGAATCTGACTTTCTGTGTTTTCACATTTTTTTTTCAAGTCTATTAAATAATATTACACATGTCGTACTGTTGTTGGTATAAGTAGTGCTGTTGCCACTCTGCTGAGTTCCAGAATTTCAATTCTAGCGCGATTTCAGATTCTGAAATCTAATTTAATATCGCATAACTAGTACTGTTGTCATTCTGTTCAGTTCCAAAATTTCCATTATCCAATACTGTTCAGACCGGTGTTCTGTTTGAAAAGTATCAGTGGCCATAAAAATTTCAAATAAAGGTGTGTATTTGTTTATAAAACACTTTGCATTTTGATTAATTGAATTACAGAAACGTTATGCTTGAAATATATGTACATGAAAATAATATAGATATGTGAATGTATCCTATATTAGTTATAATACAACTTGCATTTCATCTCACTTGTGAAGACAAGAGGTGTTCGTATGAAATGCTGGGTTAATGTTATATAAGATAAGCCGTATCCACATATTGGAGGATTTATTTTGGGTTCCCCTCGAGCATCTTTCAGTTTAAGGTTTTTCTTGTAATAACTCATTCATTTCAGTGGGGTTTATTTAAAACTTCATTTAAAAAAATATCATAACGAAACCTTTATCGTCAATGACGAATCTGGTCCGTTTTGCTTCTGAAGAACTTGGCGAATTCAAAGCGGAAGACAAAATCCTGAAAATGTGTAAACAGTGAAAAGGCTAAGATAACGAACAATACTCAATCTTTTAATTCCTATACAAAATACAAATCAGAGAGATGGGCAAACACAGATCCTTGGACATAAAAGAGGTGGGGTCATGTGCCTAGAAGGAGTAAGCAACCCCTGTCGACCGGTTCACACCCGCCGTGAGCCCTATATCTTGTATCTCCTATATCACAACTAATTGCAACATTAAGACATAAAATATCTTCCAATGATAATTCAATTTGTTTTGAGAACCGTAATCCGCCTGTGCTGGGATTTTAAGTCTTTTAAATGAATATTGTACCGTATATTACAAGAACTTTTTCTTCCAACTGTTTTCTGAATAGCGTGGGCAATTTTACGAAGTGAAATTATATTGCAGCTACAGATGTATCACTAGCCAGGATACAAACTGTGTGAAATTAGTGCAGATATGCGAGTCCTGATCAATAATGTAGACTTTAGAAATCCGTTGCTTAGAAGCAAAATATCAACATTAAATATCTTATATCGAGTTCTAGTTTGTATTTGAAATCGAGCCAACTATAACACTATTTGCAATACTTAATATGTATAGAAATAATCTTGTAACCACAATATTTGTGTACGTTATACTCTACAATATTAACCACTGCTTAACTATTTTCAGGTAAAATTAGACCCGGGGGATAAGTTGAATGTATATCATAATATGGTATAAAACGATTTCTAGGTCAAGCTCGATTAATTCCCTTCAGTTCCCCTTCAGTTGAGGGTTGTTTAATACATCTCAAGAGATCATAGTTGCCTACCAAGGTGATAATGGACTCTTAATACTGTATATGGTAACCCAGTTACACATTATATAACACAATTACGGTTGTTAAGTTTATTTTTGGTTTGGTTTTTTTCCTTATGTTTTTTTGTTTTTGTTTTTTTTTTTGTTTGTTAGTTTGTTTTTGTTCTTGTTATTTTGGTTACATTTTAAAATGAAACGCGATATTGGATCGGAATTACATACAGTCTTTTGCCTTTATAGAGTAACGTATGACAAAAACCAGTATCCCTAAATCATTATGAAATACACTTTTCCCTTGAATATATCTCGAGTTGAAAGAAAATGATTAGATATGAATTAGTGGTTGACATTGCAGTTGTTAGAAACAATGAGCTACAAACCGAATCTACGGTTTGGTGACCATTGGCTTGCAACTGTTGCCGTGGTTGATTTTACATCGATTGTTACACCTTGCAAGAATTTGAATATTAGGTACCATAAAACATAATATGCAGTCTTCGGGGTTTTTTCCAATTCATTACTCTGAAAAACATGCCCAATAACTAGAAATGAGATTATTGACCTTGTTATATGATTGATAATGTAATTTTATTTTATAACAATATGTAAGAGAAGCGATGGTGAATTTTAGCAACAGGTACGGTGTGTAAAGTGTTTAAATATATGGATCCAAATTGTTATAGCATATGGTGCTACGAAAAAACTGGTGTTATACAAATGAAATCAATGGCTCAATCAGTCGGGCCTTATCTTTGAAATAGGCTTGCAATATCCGTGGGATATGTGCTTTTTTGATGCCATAATTACGTAGATGGATAAGGTTGTGTGATTTCGCTTAGCTTAGATTTCACAATAAATTAACGTACAAATTATTTAAAGTATTGAATACTAATGACATTCTACACGTAATAAATAACATCTAGCAAATATTGATTTTCTGTACACTTGAGAAAGGACTTGCATTTTTCACCGTGAATTCGGACCATCTGCGATACCTTTCCCAAGATCGACCTTCGACCTTTGAATCGGACGTATCCTTAAATCCTGTTATTTCATTTCTTATGAAAAATGTTTAGTCTCCACAATTTCCCAAATTCAACCATCACTGAACGTCAAATCATTCGTATTCCAAGACCAATGTTCATTTCTTAACCCTCGCAAGTAACTTACAATCACTTTATCAAATACGGGAGAGCATGTTTTCCGTATGATCAATTTTAAACCGAGTCCGGCTACTGAAAAATAAAAAGTTAACGTTACTGGGGTGTCAACATCCTCGATTGAAATCAGTATTTCGCACACTTTAAGGTCGTTTTAATGATCAATTTTCCAATACAAACTTTTTAGGTCGGATCACAGAGAATTTTATCGTTTGGGTTGGAATTTACTAATAAAGGATAGAGGTATATAACTCTTAATATAGGATACCCAAGTTAGCCATGAAAAAACAATAAACTGAATGGTATAAAATTCTACTCTGTATTCTGATATATCCCCACGTAATCAATCTAAATTACAACCAAAGTTCATCCCGAAGGTCCGTATACTTTCCAAGATATGCAGAAATAAATTCAGAAAATGCCTATTTTTTGCTCGAATTTTACCTTAGGTCTAGCAAAGAACCACTAAACAGAATGTGTGAGCATTGCAATAAGCTTGTTCAACATTAGATTTCATTTTTAATAAAGTTAAAGTTTTTGCCCCCAATCCGTAATAGCTCCAAGTAACTGAAAAATGTAAAACCGTCAGCACTTTCACCATCGCAGCCATTTTGACCGGTGCCACTAATTACCCAAAGGAGACCAAAGGACCAAGAACAATTTAGACACTCAAATATTAATTTTAAATAATAATAATTCAATATACTAGTAGTACATCAACTATGCTAAAAACAAGTCTCCATAAAGATACACAGCTCTTCTTATATCTATTTTTACCAAAAACCACATTAAGACAGTATAGATGTGACGATTTATTACAACGAAGTCAGTTTGGGTACTCAGAGGCACCGATCAAAATAATAATAATAATAATAATCATTTTATATAGCGCCCTATTCGATCAAAATAATCGCTCTAAAGCGCTGTAATCGCTCTAAATGCCATCGATAATCGAAACCGGAACCTCCCGATCACAAAATCAGGTGGGGGAGGGGGTGCATAGTGCAGATATATTGGGTGACCCCCCCCCCCCCCCCCCCACACACAAACACTTTTTACCTCCCCGTAATCGGATGTTCGGGTCATATAGTTTTTGGTTTGTTCGTCTGTAAAAATTTCAACCCTCGCCATAACTTTTGAATGGTTGGTGATAGGCTTTCATATTTCACATGTGCATTTCTTTTGACAAAATAGCAAAGTTTTTGACCGCATGATCATTTTTTGTTAATTTTTTTTTTAAAACATACACATAACATCATGATCTTAATATTTGACTTACTTTTGAACGGTTAGTGCTGTGTATTTCTTTTGACAAGACCATTGTGTAGGACTTCGTGATCTTTGGGTTTAATATACGTTTCACCTTGACCATTATGAAATCGCCTGCCATACGGGGGCATCAGTATTTTTTGTTTATTGTTTGTAGTAGTGTTGAATACTATGAATGTAAGTAATTTGAAATGAGGAATTTGATTCCATCCAGTAAAAGATGAAACACCACATCCTGATTAAATATTTTCAGTTTACGCAGAACAGAAATATAATAATCGTCGCAACTCACGGCTGAAATGTTTTCTCCTCTTCCTTTTCATCCGTGGCTCTCTTCGTGAAAATTTTGTCGTTTCTCATAATTATGCACAACGCAATTCGGCCAATCGCTGAGCTTCCGAGCTAAACAATCTAAACATTATACAACTGATGTTTATACAGATGGTTCAAAAGACCAAAATAAAGTCGCTGCTGCTGCAGTAGTCAATAACAACGTTTTCTCAGCACGACTCCCAAACGAAGCAACAATTTATACCAACGTGCGTTAGAGTACATTAAAATTCTTCACTATATTTTCAGACTTCCTATAACGTCTACAGTCTATAAGCAACATGAATATTGATCATCCATACATTTTAGACATTTTAAACCAGTACTATCTTCTAAATAAACAAAATAAAAGAGTTGAGTCTTGCTGGATCCTAGTCATATTGGTATCCATGGTAACAACAAAGCAGACAAAGAGGCAAAGAATGCACTATAAAATGATATTGTACACTTTAAAATTCCTTACACAGATTTAAAATATATCATTAAACTATATGTAAATGGTCTTTGGCAGATATATTGGGATTTCTGTGACAGAGGTTTATTCTATTCAAAACAAAGTAAACAAATCGTGTAACATCGTAAAGTTATTATTTCAAGAATACGAATCGGACATTCAAAATTGACACATTCTTATTTATTAAACAGGGAACTTCATCCTGAATGTATATCTTGTGACTGTCCATTAACTATACAACACATTCTTTTGGAATGTAGTGATTTTACGCCCATATGAAATAGGCATTTTAATAATGTGCAATCAATGCATGAACTTTTTACAAATATTGACTATCATATTATAATAAAATATTTACAAGAATGCGACTTTTACAGAAAAATTTGATACTTTATAATTCAACTTATTCATATACACAAAATGATATGTATATTTACCTGTTTACATATTTTTAACTTTTAAGTCCTTCAGATGGGACGTTAAAGGGTGTCCCGTGTCAAGGATTACAACCCCCTTGGCACGTAAACGATCGTTTCCTTGATTTCCGAAAAGAGTAGGCTCACTGGGTACCGTTAGGGAAACTTCAACTTTCAAATCCAACCATATTTCAGTTGATTAGCAGCCTTAAAATGGCTGAAATATTGCCAACTCGGCGTAAAACCCCAATCAATCAATCCGAGCACAGGTTAGTCGGAGATTTAAACTGTTTATAGAATGTGAACGTACTCTTGTTAATCAGAACGCTTGCTTTTTTACTTCTTTGGTAAACTAAACAAAACGGAACCCGCATACAGATATGGCGATTTTGACTTTAAACAGTTAACAGATGAACAAAGAGATGTGTTGGGGTAAATGATTTCCCGTCAAAGTAGTTTCATTGCATAAAGCACAAGTTTTCATGGCCGCAGTCATTATTCAGTTAAACGCGGCTACGTTAAACCAGATCTTCAATTTTAGGCTAAGCGTTCTATTGGTCAACGAATTACATCATTCTCGTCATACATATCTAAGAGAAACTAGAAAATTTTCATGCAGAGAGCCACGGGTGAAAGGGAAGAGAGGAGCGTACGTTTCAGCCGTGGCTTACAACGCTGAAGTATGACCACCCCCTCCCCTTATTTTTGCTTTGCAAGTGTGGAGTCAACTTCTCCAGCTGCTCACTCATCCTCGAAAAACGATGGCTGCATTTACAGAGACAACATTTATCATATAAAGATTATCTTCAATTTAGGTTTAGCGACTCACAAGAAAACGTATGACCAATTTGAACATGCAAAGTTTTACTGAAAAAAACCCACACGTACATTGAAAAATATCTCAATATCATTTTCAAAGAGGCATCTAAAACTTGTAATGTTTTATTTGCAGTATAGAATATCTTTCAAATCGACGGATTCTATAGGCATAATCATTGCCGAAATATAGAATGTCATTTAATACTGATTTTGCCGCAGTTAAATGTTATTTCATTTGATGTAAAAATCTCTTTTAGCATCTTATAAATCATCTCATATCTCCTTACCAATGTCGTGCTGTGAATTTTTTTGGATAGTATGTAAACTCATTTTTGAGGCTTGCCATTAAATAGAAATGCACATTTATAAACTGTTAGAGCGAATTCGTGTTTTATTAGATCCTTGCGCCCTGTAGCATCAACACCACATCAAAACACAAAGCCTCTGTAATGCCTATGCAGTAAAAGCAGTTGCAAATCATAAAAACATGTTGCATTAAAACTCAGTTTGTTTCAGATAGCAGAAAGCAATTTCGACATCTGAAACCACAAATGACATAAAATCACTGACAATGCTTTAAATTACATAGAGAGAATCAGGAAGTGATACATTGGGATATTTCCTATCAATTCCTGGTCTTCCTCTTCCCCACGATCGCTTTTATCGTCATTTCTCTTGACGAGGAAATGCAATAAAGAAGACAGAAGCTACGACAAAAGTAAAAACATGGAAAATCATAGAACGAGAAGCGATGCTGTAAATTTAATAACGTTTCATTTGCATGAAATACGAATTTATACACCGTAGCCTAGTGATTGGGGTACATGTATCGCAATGGAATCGAATCCTGACGGCAGCGTCAAAATCAAGTTCCTCCGCATTAAACTAAGAGTCAAGGGTCTTTCGGACGGTAAACCGAGTTCATGATATGCAAGAAGTTGAAAATTTTCAATTATTGACGGATCCAGACCAATAGTAAGAGTGACTCAGTTTACCTAAAGATTGTTCAATTTTGAGAAAGTTAATATGGAGTTTTCTTGTTATTTTTAATGGTATGTTTGCATATAACAGAGAGAAGGTTGTTTGGTTGTGATTAAGTTTAATGATTCCACAGTGTATGAAATGACTCTACTTTGCCAACACTAACAAGGGATACTGTTATATTTTTAACAGCAGTTATGAATATGCTGTCCATCACAAATTGATAAATAGGAGAAATGGATACCAAATCATATGCATTTACACACGTCAGGGCTTTCTTTGAGTCCGCGTTCTGTAAGGTTGGATCTGGTCGGCTGTATAATACTAATAGTACGTGTAGTTGTTGGTTGGATGCTTGTTTCTTGTACGTCCCGTCGAGAATTTTTCACTCGTACTGATACGTCACCAGTTGTAAGTAAATACAGACCCTGAAGTGTACTACTACACCAGTGGAACAGTTAAGAAACACTGAAAGGTTGGGAACAAATGGTTTTGTCTGGGTAACGAACGGTTTGAACGGAACGTTTCTTGGCGAAAACGGAACGCTTTGACATTGGGAACGAACAGATCTCATCAAGAACGGAACGCTTTGGTCCGAGATGTGAACGAACGGTTTGGCCTTGATTTCAAATTCTGCATTTTGGGTACTTTTTGTACCTTTCATTCATGCGTAGCCAATGCTGGAAAGTGAGGAATTACTTGCCGAAATAAAAGTTTAATTATGAATATTTTAAAATGGAAAGAGGGTAGATTGAAGAAACGTAAATAGATATATGTGTGTGTGTGTGTGTGTGTGTGTGTGTGTGTGTGTGTGTGTAATAAAAATAATGATAATATGTAACACAATCAGTTATACGTGCCTTAATTTCAACATGGGGATATTATTACATGTATTTAATGTAATCATTACACTAAAAAAAATTGAATTACGTCATTTCAGATCCAATTTCAATATCATAACATTGTCACCTTTACCTCCAAAATATTATGATTTCTTTCGATGAGGAATTCATTTTGTACATGTATTACTTGTATAATTTGTAAACTTTAACCAAGGGCACATAGCTGTACAAATGTACATGCATGTAGCGCGTAAAACCGTGTGTATATATGCATATTCAGAAGAAAAGTGCAAAAGTCCAAAATGAATAGATTAATACACGCACATGTAATTTAATAATACATAATAATTAAGAATTTTAATTTGAAAATTATTAACAATTATTTTCAATAAAAATTTACTTATTTTCGTCCTGGATTTTCCTTACGATGTTACACGGTTTGGTTACTTTGTTTTGAATGGAATAAAGTTTACATTTGTTACAGAAATGCCAATATATTCGCCAAAGGCCATGTACAAATAGATTTAAGAAATATTTTAAATACGTTTAAGGAATGCTAAAGTGTAGAATATCATTTTGAAGTGCATTCCTTGCAGCTGTGTCTTCTTTGTTGGTGCTATCTTTACTAAATTGAAATGGATATTTTGAAAGAACAGGTAGTCCTTTACCAAAATTGCAAATATAATGATCCCAGGGGTTTGGTATCAGAGTCGGCCAAAATGGTCAGTTATCAAATGTGTGAACAAGTGAACATTTTTAACTTCGTTTTGATAACTACCATTCCAATTCTTTTCAATTTTTGTATGAAGCATTTTTGGACAAGGGGGAGGCTAAATTGTAAATTTCAGAATTTCTGCACCCGTGGGGCTTTACGGGAGGGGCAAAAACTCAAAATTGACGAATTTTCAAACTATCTAGACCCCCACATGTACACGAAAAACTAAATGCATAGAGATGTAGAGCTGGAAGGCCTCTAAAAAAATTGTAAATTTCATGATCCCGGGGTATAGGTTCTGACCCCAGGGTGGCGCCAAACTTTGTATTATAATATGTATATGTGTAAAACATTCAAATGCTATTGATACTAAATTGAAACTAAATAGATGTTTAGAAAGAGAAGGTCGTCCATTAAAAAACTGTAAATATTATCCCAGGGGATCAGGCTAAGGGATTAAGGTACCAGACACTGTCCCGATAATTAAAGTTGACATCCGATGGATAGTTGTATTCTCTTTAATGTCCCTCTCGAAAATCTTTCACTCATGTGGAGACGTAGCCATTGCCGGTGAAGGGCTGCAAAATTTAGGCCTGTGCTCAGTGCTTTGGGTCTTTGAACAGGTGAAGGATTTTTATTGTATCGTGCTACACCTGCTGTGACACGGGGCGTCGGTTTTTGCGGTCTCGTCCGAAGGATACCCCATTTAGCGCCTCTTACACAAGCAAGGGGTATTGGGGGCCTATTCTAACCCGGATTTCATCCGACGGACTATGAATTCAAAAATACTTGTATATTGTTTACCTTGATTACATAAATGCACATAGCTATTTATAAATGTAAATAATACCATCTAAAAACGTAAAATCATCGTATATATGAAATGTAAAAGAAAAGAAAAAACGAACAAAAAATTATGATTTGATTGATCGTATATTGTTTAATCCTTCTCGAGAATCTATCACTCATATAGAGACGTCACCATTGCCGGTGAAAATTATGAATAGTATAACCTTCACAAGAGAAAGTATTATACAAATAAAACAAAAGTCAGATTAAAAGCAGTATTTCAAGTACGCCTACAACATTTTGTCGCCTTTTCCAAGGGAAACAGGTGTTCTTTTTCATGCCAAATGCTGTCTGACGTGTTAACCTGTTCTTGGCCCGCTGATTCTGATTGCGTATTACTCCGTTTACCTGATAAAGATAAAGGGTTCTCGGTGGGTGTGACCGGGCGGCAGGGGATGCTTACTCCTCCTAGGCACATAATCCCACCTCTGGTATGTCCAGGGGTCCGTGTTTGCCCATCTCTCTGATTTGTATTTTTAATAGGAATTACGAGATTGAGTACCGGTCGTTATCTTGGCTTTTTCATGCACAATAACTTAATACAATCACCTAGATTTACGTTAAAGTCGTAACGTTGGTTATTTTAGTGCTGATATCGATAGTTAATTGGTTGGTTGTGTATTGTTTATTTCCACTCATATGTAGACGTCACCTTTAGACCTTTGATATATTTTATATTAAACAGTCTCCACCGTCTTTCCCCTGAAGTTCAAATAGCGCTCTAACAACAACTAAAAGTGAATACTTTGGGAGTTTTGCCCTAACCATTTTTTATAAATATGACATACATATGCCTTCACTGTACGGGGGTTTATAAGGTAGTATCTACTCACACACATTAACCAGGCATATAGCATCGTTTTTCAAAATGGGGGAGGACAGGACAGCCGTTGTCGAAGTTTACTTCACCATTGTCTAAAATTCTTGACAAAGTAAATAAATATATATATATAGAAAAACGTCACAGATATACCATCTGCTTCAAATCGATGTGTTTTAGCCCAATATCCTCTCAAAATCATCAATGCAGGCGTCATTCTGCTCATTTTCAGCACCATTCCGGTTATTCTTTGTACTGATTCTAGCCATTTAGTAGTATTAGCTAAAAAGTATGAGGCAGTCACCCAATCTACCTCACGGTGTACAAATAACTAGGTTTATATTTCAAACAACAGAAAACGAACGTGGTCAACCCTTGATTCAACATGTCTGTTAACATGTTAAAACATATTCCATACGACTGGGCATGGGTTGTTGAGCAGTGTTAGGGATTTTCCTAACAACGTATTTTGCTTTTGGGCTTCAAAAAGATATCTAAAACATTACACAAACATAACAAAATAAATAAACCAAGGCCGTTCTGGTACCGTTTATCTCCTTTAAGGTTCCCAAATTACCAAATAGTTTTAAGAGCAGCACTTCGAACCTGATTAAACTGATTTATCATAAAATATTGAAAACATTGCGTTTTATATCAAACTATATAAGTTAAACACTTTATGCAAATTATGCAATTGAACTCAATCGGATTAAAGAGTAATCAAGCTAATTTTCCCTTTTCATAGTTTATCATACTAACAAAATTTTGGTTTGGATTTTAACATTGAACAAAATACTTTTTAATACGGCATATCTCCCTGCTGTGTTGATTTATTTTTCTTCATTTACGTTAAAGTTCAAATAATGATCAGTCAGGGTACAAACCCCGTTGAACAATCGTCATATCCTTCCCCAGTCTAAACTGTTGATTTTTTTTCAGCCATGGGAATCTTTTCTCGTATCAAGAGGTGTATAAACGATGTATGCAATTTGTTGCTTCTGTTATAGGATAACAACTCTCACAATATCAAAAATTTAATCAATTACATCTCAAAAGTAATTGTTAATTTACTGCATTACTTTGTAATTTACCTCATTGAAGAAATATTTCGTCTAAGACAGGAGTCCTTCAATAGAAGTAATTGAAAAACATGGTAAATCGATCAACAGCTGTAAACACACTTCATATCGAACGGAAGAGAGTGTTAAAGTAAGGAAACGGGGATTCATAATTATTCAAGCCTAAGAACAAATCGCACAGATATAACGAGAACTGTCATCAGATGCAAACCATAATATGAACTCAACACATAGGAGATGTTGACAGACTGACCGAAATATTATAAAGAAACGAAAAGAAGATTAAAAATAGAGCAGTTTAAATAAAACCGTACTAATGAAACAACACTCCTGCTTATTAGCTCGTCTGCTTCCGTTTAGACAGAGAAAATCTGGATTAAGTTTTACGGCACTGATGAAAGAATTCTTACACGAAACTTGGATTTATAATGGGGGTGTAAATATACAATGTACTTATACGAGTGTCACTCATCCATCTGTAATTAGATGCTCGCTAAGTTAAACTACAGGCAACAAAAATGTAACCCGTTCTAACGAAAGACACTATCCGAGTAGCCATGTCCAGTGATAGCCAGTTTTCTCTGGCAGTTACTCAAAGAAACATACCAGTAGATAGAAATCGGTAATAGTTAATTAAATCTTCAATTCTACTGACCCCTGCAAAGCACATAACAGTGAATAGTAACAAAATGTACGGAGTAAATCATTCATAACATCATAACATTCAGTTTTCACTAATGTAATGTCTGGTATTTTGTAAAAAAAAAAAAAAAAAAAAAAAAAAAAAAAAAAAAAAAAAAGTATCCGCAGTCTCAATAATCCCAACTCCGTGGGGATCCGGGTTAGAATAGATCCTCAGTACTCCTTGCTTGTCGTAAGAGGCGACTAAATGGGGCGGTTCTTCGGATGAGACCGCAAAAACCGAGATCCCGTGTCCCAGCAGGTATGGCATGATAAAGATCACTCCCTGCTCAAAGGCCCTAAGCGCCGAGCATAGGTCTAAATTTTGCAGCCCCTCACCGGAAATGGTGACCTGCCCTAACAGGAACAATACCCCCACGCGAGTCAACTATATTGCGGCATATTTGAAATATTGTATTGTCTCGAGGCAGAAATCCATACGAGCTTTAGTATCATTTATGTTTCAACTAAAATCGACTTACAGACTATAATAACTTCCTTTATCTTTGATCGTAATTACTTTATTCGTTCATGGAGCGTGGAAAAATACTAACATAGCATACTGTAGCTCCTCTGTCTCCAACTGTAATCTATATTTAAAAAGGTCAACTTGCAATCTTCCATTTTTTTTAATTTCCAAAGAACGTTGCAGATATAGGCATCTACTCTTAAATTATTTTTTTATGTGTATCTCTCTGTCTTTAGTGTTACTCATACGTTTAAGATCATCGCCATCAATTTCAAATGCCAAATATTATGTAAGAAAATATATTGCTCGCAAACGACTTGGTTCTTATAAATATTAGTATGTCGTGTTTGATATCCGCATTACGTGTTTCAGTTAATGCATATTTACTGAAATTCTGAGATTAAACATCAGAGAAGAATCAACTTTTTAAATAAAGCATTATCATTACTGATTACTGTAAGATGATACCAAATAATTTAAGTGACTCCGCCCCTTGAAATATATAAAATTCCTATCAATATGAGTGAGAACTTAATTAGGACTACATATGGTCATGTGCATGTGCGCGCATTTATTTTGATTGAATATGATGTGATATGAACTCCAAACGTGTCTGGTGGAGGAAAAATACTTAGCAGCTGCAGTGACAGTTAATAAAAGCAGATGCATTACATACTGTTTTTTTCTTTCATCTTTCATGTTAAATCTCTTGATCTAAATATCCGGTAAAAGAAAATATATATCTTCTGATTAGTTTATTTATAGATGTAAACTATTCACCCTTGGAAAACAAGGTTTCAGCAGCAATAGATCCATGTTATAGGGGAAGTAGTTTTCATATGCTTGGTCTTCTTGATCTTATTAAAAAAAAACTTTTAATACAGCAATTACAATATAGCATATTATCACTGATGGATATACAGCCTCTTCTGTAATCGCACATAACACACCATATTTACAGAAGAATGATTTCACATACAGCAACACCCACCCTGCACCCCCGGGATTGGTATGATATCATCACCCCCCCCCCCCCCCTCTAATTAACGCACACAATCCAAATTCTGATTTCAATCTCGGTTCTCTATTTCAAGGGTTTCTCCGAAGGCATTATACTTGACTCGACAAACCCATGATCTGGACTTCAATTCCACTCGGTTAACTTGTCCAACACACACATTTGTGCCAGCGTGATAAGACGCTTAATTAGACAGGGTTTTTTTTATATTTTCAGAGCATCATTTTTCATGTGGAGCATCATCCTATATTCAAGTGGTTTGAACAGTGTGTGACATTTAACTTTTTCCCGACAGAGCAGCATGAACTGGCCTACAATTTATTTAATGTTATCACTGTGTACTTACTGCCATTGGTCATCATTACAACGTCGTATTCTCTCATCCTATACAAAGTGTCCAAAACTGCACGGAGGGACGAAGGTACAGATTAAACAAACGTTTGTTTATTATTAGTATTTAGAAATAAGACCTTCATTGAGATGTGACTGCAGTTTATTTTGTTCACATTTAGCAAGTGACCGAATATTTACTTTGTGTGTGTGTGTGTGCGTGTGTGTGTGTGTGTGTGTGTGTGTGTGTGTGTGTGTGTGTGTTGGTGTGTGTGTGTGTGTGTGTGTTCGCTTCAAGGCAATTTGATTCAAAATCTTAAAATTAGTATTGCATTGGATGAGTCAGAAGAAATATAAATTGTTTAATATGACTGGAGATATAGAAGAATAAACGTTAAAAAAATATGAGCCGACGGTACATCTAAACTGCCCATGATAAGATATATGAAAATGTTATTAAGAGTATTTGATTTGCAGTTATTATCAATTAATTTGAAATCATTATGTCCACTCTGACATTATCGATACTCTGTGTGTGTGTGTCTGGGGGGGGGGGGGGGGGGGGGGAGGGGGGGGGGGGGGGGGGGGGGGGGGTAAAGACATTGAACTGATTTGAGCTGAAAAATATTTGCATGAAAACACATCAATACAAATGGTTTGGACACAATTCTTTTAACAACTTACAAGGTCTTCCACATGAAAAAAATCCACAAACTTCTCATAAACGTCACGGTTGTTAAATAATAATTAGAAATTTTTATTTTATTATATTTTTTTAATTACATGGAATTAAAAGAAAATGCTTAGACATAATGAAATAAATCTACCTGAGATCATTGTTTACTGACAGTAACGGTAATGAATGCGGCGTATCGGAACTAAAAAAGTTTAGAACTTTCGAACACCATGCTTCACGGGTAACTCTTGTACATGGCTAAAGACGATTTACCCCTGATATGAAATATCTGCCTAATTTGAAGATCATTTTACAGAATGTTGCAAGCGTATATCCTACTACCGAAAACCTGGGGTATAGGTTAAATTTCTGATGTTTTGTAGAGGAAGGCAACACAAAAATAATTCACAGGTACCGTTTATGTGAACATTTGCTCAGTTTGTTAGATTTTCGTGAGTCATTAAAACAATCGACAGCTATGCATCAATTTATTCATTAATCTCAAGGCGCATAGCATCAGGAGGAGCCCCCCCCCCCCCCCCCAAACACACACACACACACAGAGTTGTTTGTTGTTGTTTTTTTTGACATGTGGCGTATTTTTCGGTAATTATCATCACAACATACCATGTTCGTCATTTTTATATGCAAAGATAAATTTATTAGCTGGCCACTTTTTACAATAGTGGTAAATGTAGTATGGAAATGCAAAGTTGAGCCAAAGAATCAAACTCATATACCGAGTATACTGCAGGATAAACATATACAATACTTGTAGCTGAAAAGTTACCAAAGTTAACACAGAAAACGAGATCTCGTTGGACATGCTAAATATTAAAACCGCGACGGAATCGGAGACGAAATAATAGTTCCAGTATTCCACATTATCACCCCGTAATATACGATGGATATCCATTACATAAAAATGATTTAAACCGCAGTTATTATATATTTATGTGGAATTAGATTATTTCATCTGCGAATACTCATCAACTTTTCAAGTGGTTCAAGAGACTGTGCAGAAGCTGATGATTATCAATTTGTGAGGAGCATCTGTACCATTCGCCTGGGAATCGATAAATTAGTGACACATGGACCTTAACTATCAAATGCGTAGTATACAATATCAAACATGAATTAGGAATGTTGTGTATATTACTCTGAATACTGAATACTCTTATGGTAAGAAAGGACATTTAATTCTTCTGATTATGGTTATAAGCAGCCTTCAAGCCAAATACGAGTCGCAATTGTCTCCCAGATACACAAACTGTTGCCCAGACAAATAAATCTCATTATTTTTAGTCTAAACCATGATAAGTTTCGCTTTTGAAAAAAGGTTAGAGTCAGTCATTGGCATTTAAATAACCAAAAGGAAAGTGTAAAAGTTCACTTAATATATGCAGTAAAATCATATGCTGAGTGTTTGGTATCATCATATTCCAAACGGAGAGAGGGTATCGATCTCCATGATCTTAATTAAAATCTTCAATACTAATATTGCTAACGTCAGAAAAGGAATCCCATGAGAGAGAGAGAGAGAGAGAGAGAGAGAGAGAGAGAGAGAGAGAGAGAGAGAGAGAGAGAGAGAAGAGCATTTACAGGGGGGTGATAAAAGCAAGCCCCCCACCCCTCCTTCATCCTTTATACGCTCAGCAATAGATATCTGTCATTGTGAATTGTTTATATTTGAGGTTAATTAACAGCGATATATTTCATGTATGTTGCATGTTGCATGTTGTAGAACGCAGACCTTGTTACATTCATACTTGCAACATTTTGTTAATACAATGAAAATTTATCATTGATGTAAGTTTTTTTTTTCAGTGATGACAACAGTACTTCTATATCTGATACACCATAGGAAATGTGCTAGATAAAATTAATTCGGTGATGCAGTCATTCTACCTCTCATATCTATTCAAAAAAGATTTTATCCCTTATCCCAAATCTATTCGCAGAGAGAGAGAGAGAGAGAGAGAGAGAGAGAGAGAGAGAGAGAGAGAGAGAGAGAGAGAGAGAGAGAGAGAGACAAAGTTTCACCATTTGACAGAAGTTCTGAAGAGAGAACTGCGCCATGAAGACAAAGATCCTGTCTTCGCAATTAATTCCTCACAAAGTGACCTATACAGCTTGTGACATATGTAGATATAAAATATTAGATCAGTGAGGACAGGTGGTGTGAGGACATGTCCTCTCTGATAATCTCTCTCAAAGCCATTTTTTTCACGATTCGAAAGACTCATTGATTGATTGTATATTGTTTAACGTCCCTCTCGAGAATTTTTCACTCATGTGGAGACGTCACCATTGCCGGTGAAGGGCTGCAAAATTTAGGCCTATGCTCGGCGCTTATGGCCCTTGAGCAGGAAGGGATCTTAAACGTGCCACACCTGCTGTGACACGGGGCCTCGGTGTTGGAGGCCTCATCCGAAGGACCGCCCCATTTAGTCGCCTCTTACGACAAACAAGGGGTACTGAGGATCTATTCTAACCCGGATCCCAAAGGGACCGATCACAATTCGAAAAAGAGTATTAGATAAACTTTCAAAGTGTCCCTATAGCTATGCCTAACATAATACTTTTTGTTTTTAGAATAACACTTGTGTGTTTTCTCTTCTAGACATTTTGAGGACGTCCTCACGTTACAGGTTTGGTCGGAGAGAGAGAAAGAGAGAAAGAAATTGATGAAAGTAAAGACTAAACAAGCATTCTGAGATTATTGCATAAGCAATACTTGTCCACGATGTAATTCAACAGAATGTATACATTTAATGTTTGACTTTGAACTGGTGCCTAAAATGCTGGTGTCAATTCAACATGTTTACCAGTATCGAACTATTTTGATGTTTCATTTCTTTGTTTAGGGTTTTATGCCGAGTTGGCAATATTTCGGCCATTTTACGGCTGTTAAGTAACTGAAATATATCATTCTATTCTTCATGCAATTGACACTAGTAGTTTTTTTTATCAGGAATGAATTAGTCTTATTCAGAACCCTTAATGTTATATTCAATTTGAAAACATGTAGCATATATCCTAAATGCCACATATGAAATTTTGTTCGATAATTATGACTAGCTCACCTGAGCTGAAAACTCAGTTGAGCTTTTCTAATCGCCCGTTGTTCGTTTGTAAACTTTTGACATTTTCAACTTCTTTTCTAGAACCACTGGGCCAATTTCAATCAAACTTGACATAAAGCATCCTTGGAGGGAAGGGGATTCAATTTCGTTCAAATGAAGAACAATTCCTTTCTCGAATGGGAGATAATAGCGAAATAGCAAAAATACACTGGAAAAAAATAAAAATCTTTTCCAAAGCCGGGTGGTTAGAGCATTGCTCTCAAAATCACAAGGCCTCTCAACACTAGTCGACGCGGGGGGTTCCATTCTTGCTCGCGCCGATATATGTGGTAACGTTTGCCAGTTTACTTTCGGAAGGTCGGTGGTCTCTTCCCGGGTACATTGTATCTTGGTTCTATTCTCCACCAATGGAAACTGGACTCCACCAGATAACTGAAAAATTGTCGAGTATGGCGGAAAACAATAAACAATCAATCTTCTCCAGAACCACTGGTTAGTTTAATCAAGCATGGTACAAATCATCATTGGGCGAGGGGGATTCAAGTTTGTTCAAACGAAGGACCATGTCCCATGAAAGGGGAGATAATCACAAAAATGCAAAAATAGGGTGGGGTCATTAATAATCTTCTTCTCAAGAACCATTGGGTTAGAAAAGTTCCAATTTACATCGAAGCTTCCTGACATAGTGCAGATTCAATTTGTTAAATTCACGGCCCCCGTGGGTAGGGTAGGGCCACAATAGGAGATCAAAGTCTTATATGCGAATTTATCGGGGAAATACCTTCGTCTCCAGAATCACAGGGCCAATCAAACATGGTACAAATCATTCTTGGGTAAAGAGGATTTAAGTTTGTTCAAATGAAGGGCCATGTCCCCTTCAAAGGGGAGATAATCACAAAAACGCAAAAATAGGGTGGGGGTCATTTAAAAATCTTCTCAAGAACCACTGGGACAGAGAAGTCTACATGACAGGCTTTCTCACATAGTGCAGATTTAATTTTGTTAAAACCTTGGCCTCCAGGGGTAGGGTGGGCTACATTAGGGGATCCAAATTTTACATGTGTATAGGGAAAATCTTTGATATGGGCCAATGTGACTCAGGTGAGATATGTGGCCCAAGGGGGTCGTGTTATAAAAACAACCAAGAAATTCTTGCGACGTACCGTTTGCTCACAGGGGCTCGTCACGAATTGACCCTCTCTGTTCTATATTAGAATAGATGATGTCAAATTTTAATAAAACAAAAAATTCCTGAGGAGACTCTGTGGTTTGCCTAATTTTGATGCAGTTCAAAGAGCATCAAATGAGTCACCGTGTTTTGCAAAACTAATTGTGCATATGCAACAAACCAGAACACCAATATAACATTAATACTCATATATGCATTTTAATTAATTACAAAGGACCTCTGAAAATAATACTACTTACTGTCAACTGTTCGAAAGCCGATATCGAATACCCGCGATTGCAGTCAGATTGCTGGAATGCGGTAAATTGAGTATTATCGACTCCGACTACAGAAAAAATGCAGTTGGTTAATGAACATATTTAATACATATTTTCATTGATATTATTCCTTTCTAATTAATGAGCTTGGAATGTTATAATAATAAAGTGATTATTTACACAATCACCGACTGAGTTTCGTCGACTGTCTCTTTTCAAATGTCCTACTTTTAGTCTTTCCATCAGAACACGATGTCGATGAATATAAAAAAGGGCGGCAATGTAAAAACTTAATTTCTCTCACAACTGGCGATTAAATGTTACGAAATTCGTACTTGATCTGTAGTTTGCCACTATGAAACTACGGTGAAAGTTTTAAATGAATCTTCGCAAGTATAACGGAAAAAAGCCAGGAAACCAATGGTACAGACTGACTGACAGACAGTGAGATGGGCGTACAAAGAAAGCTACAGCCTCTTTTCGTTTTACAAACCGGTAATGTTAGTACACCGTATCCGAATTTATGAACGCAGTGAAAATCCACTTTGATTTACCAAGCACACTTTTCTGAATTCTTCATTTATCGAAAATGTTCACCCCTTTCCTTTGCAAAGTTAATTTCTTAACAACTTTTCACGATACTCAATAAAAAAAAGCTCCATTTTGATATGTTGTGAACATTGCAACGTTATGTCGTAATGAGCACACGGTTTTGAAACAATCTGAGCAAACTGGTATATATAGTATATATAGAGTAAAGGGACCTAACAAGTCGCCATTAAATTCTTGGTTCAAACTATCAAAATTTTGGTATGAAGCGTGATAATGTATTCTCAGTTGAACGCCAGAATATTGTTCTTTATTGACATACATAATTTGCCAGATTTTACAGAAAATAAAAAAATAAAAAAAAAAAAAAAAAAAAACAAAAAAAAAAAAAAAACTTCCGAGAATAGGTCGCCATCGTTAACCATTTTTTCCATGCAATTTTCCTTCATTACTTTGATATTTACATATTTGTCATCCGTTGCAGTGCATCTTAGGGTTAATTGTTTTTTTAAAATACAACTACTTGAGGTCTATGGAAAGCCAACGGGTTCAAAATTCTTTCCTTGGAACTGTATATTTGTAACTAATGTAATGCACCATTCGTTCATTATTGTAAATGTAGAAATGTTAAACGTAGAAATGCTAAACGTAAATGTGAAAATGTTATATGTAACTGACAATTGCAGTACTTGTTATATTAGTGCAATGCCAATCCAATGGGTTGGAATCATTAACTGTAAATGTTGTTACGCAATGCATAATATTCGTTCAGTGTTTGGACAAAATGCGTATTCGAAACTTTTTAAGTTGTCGGTGTGTAATTTGTTCTTTGATAAGTATAAATACAAAACTTGTTTTGAGATATAGGTAAATCCATCATTTGTTATATTAGCGTTAGAAATTGAATTCTCTAGGTTGGTGATCAATGCTTATGTATAATTCGAAAGTGTCACGTGTAACATGTCAATTCACCGTTCGTTCCATGTAAATTGAATATTTCTAAGCTGTAGTGTGTCATTATAACAACAGGGGACGTGTAATGTACCGGAAACGTACTATAAAATTTCGGAGCTCCTCTAGGCTTATACGCTCGAGTAATTTCCATTCTGCAGGTCTGACATATATACTGCAGTAGCACTGTCCTGTGGTACATTCAACTACATCTTTGTGATAAATATCAACAATAATTATATATTTATAACATTCACATGTATATATAGTACATATGGATTTGAGTGGATCAAGGATTACAGTTTAGGAATACGTGGAAAAAAATCTGAGAGAAAGGGGATCTGGGGGTCACCTTTAGGCCCCCAGTTGGTCCAGGACGAAGCCCTGGTGGGGTCCACGGTACAAAACTTCCGCGCTGTGCTGTGTTTTGATAATGATATCAGTTGTATCTGTAGCAATCTAAACTAATAGTATTTTAATACACAGGAAGCAATTTATTTTGGAAATAAACAATATTTGATGAACTTCATCCAATCATCTTTGATAACACTGCTGGTTCCCTGTGTCTAGCGCAAACATTTCACCATGCATAACAACACGATCACCACCCCCCTCCACGGACATTTACTACAGAATAAAAACTTCAACCGTAACCAGATATCACAAATGACCTTTGGAGTGTGCAAATTGGTGGTGTTAATTTTTAATTATAGTAACCTATTTACTGACAAAGACGTTGATGTTACAAGGGTTTGTACAGTCTCGTTTAAAGTCAGCATTTCGTAAATTTTATGGTCGTTATAACGATCTAGTTTGCCAGTACAACTTACCATTAAGTCAAATCCTGTCTGATGTGTTTCATACCAATTGTTAGGCCGTCCTTGGCACACTGATTCTGACTACGGATTGCTCCGTTTACCTGATTGGAATATAAGACTCACGGCGGGTGTGACCGGTCGACAGGGGATGCTTACTCCTCCCAAGCACTTGATCTCACCTCTGGTATGACCAGGGGTCCGTGTTTGCCCATATCTCTGATTTTTATTTTATTTTGGAATTGCGAGATTGAATACTGTTGGTTATCTTGACCTTTTCATTTGTCATTTATTATTATTATGAATTCTTAAATAAGGGTGAAATTTTACTACATAGTAAAATGACCTCTACCCCACTCTTCATAGTTTGCCATTGGGAACCCAGTCATAAATGAAGATATATTTTTAATTAATATAATTCATTACTTACGTGAGTCAGATAACAGGTAGACAATTTACATTCATTGTATAGGAGTTCCGAACATCTGCTATGATAGCAAACACCCACTACGGCTATTAATGTGTAAAATTCAAATAATTTATGGTTAGGCTGAGATATCTACTATGCAGAATAAATACTTTTGACTTATAAAAATGCTTCCCCATGGAGGAACGTTACTATATAGCAGATCTTCCTGCGGATATTCTACTGACAACGGTATACAGTACGAAACTGGCATAGAAATAATGACCCAAAGATTAAAATACCCATTTGAAGAAAAATAGCATATTTTGATATTTTTCTGGGTGATAATTTAATGAGTCGATCTGCACTTTTTATATATATATGCTAAACAAATTTGGCAAATTACATTGTATTTTAATATGCAACACATAATTGCATTGGACTTTAAAATTATATGAGGGTGTGCCTCCGATTTAAGATCTTGTTTAGCAAAACGCGCTACCTATGTTTGTGTTTTTTGTTTGCCAGAATGCGTAAGTCTGCATAAGATAGAGCTCACAATTTTTTGATTTGTAAATAAGACTCGTGTCATATTTTCGTTTACATGGGTTAAATATACTAGCAAAAGTTTGGTTTAAAGCAGTTTTTTTCAATCTGCAAGTTAATTTGTTTATATAACCAAGAATTGTGAGATCTATCTCTCTCTTGTAACTGATAACTGACATTCCAATGTTTGCTGACCATTAGAAATACCTTAGTTTAACATTAAGAACAGAAAAATAAAATTCGTCCAGCATATTGAGGGAAGTCATGTTTTGTTTGATATCTAATAATCTCTAATCCCATCAGCAATTTAAACTTCGTTCATTCGGTATAGGATTGTGGAGCAGCTGTTCCGTTCTCTTTAAAACGATCAGCTACAGAGGGGTCCTTTCAAAGAGGAAACAGTGGCTCGTTATTCTACACTTACTTAACCCTGTTTGGACGCAGATGTATCAATAATTTAAGACAAAATGTGACATCTTTGGAACTGTGAACAAGTCACGTGGGGGCTTTAGTAGAAGACGATTTCCTTTCATTGCAGCAAGTCCCACAGAAAGCTTACTAGTGTGCTTCATCTAGCTCGTATAATTACATAATTTGTATTTATTTCCAAAGGTTTGTTTGTCTTCAAAGAAGTGCAAAACTATAATCCTGAAGAGGCCGTTATACTACTTGTTGTCTAGGGTTTATTACAAAGTGATTTTTATGTGTCTATTTACTGTACTGGTCTATTACAAACACAACATACTTGTACATGTATCGTTTTATTCTAAGATTTTGTTACAGACATGACCCTTTCTGTACATACACATATTCTATTGATAATATACCAGTCTATATCTGTATATTTTGTTTTTATTCTATAATATGAAAAAAGAAAAGTAAAGATAACAAACAGTGCTCAATTTCAGAAATCTTACAAAGAAATAAATACAAAATTGAGAGTCAGCCAAGCATGGACACCTGGACACACCCCTTACATGTGTATATTGAATGCCTTTTAAAATGATATTGTAAGATAATTTAGATAATAATTGATAGCAAAATATGACTAATCTATTAAATCAGCTGTTAGTGTCTGTTTGGTACTAATTGTTTATTAAGTTCTTTGTCGTATTCAAAAAGTCCATTTTATTTGTATTTTTGTTTATCTTGTCTCAAGCATAAACTGTGTCAGTAGTAACTTATATATTGATTAATTTAAATTTGCCATAATTTATTTACATTAACGGTTCACGTATAACAACATTGAGAGCGCAATTACAGGAAAAAGCGAAGATGACAATGATCAGTCTATAAAACAAATCAGAGAGTTGGAAACATGGACCTCTGGACCTCTACCAGAGGTAGGATCAGGTGCCCAGGAGGATTAAGCACCCCCTGTTGACTGGTCACACCCCCTGTGCGCCCTATATCTTGATCAAGTAAATGGAGTAATCCGTAGCCAAAATCAGTG